>PJEM01020314.1:0-13785 GCA_004023845.1 Helogale parvula
TCCTCCTCACCCTCTCCTTTCCCCTCCTCTCTCCCTCCCTCCTCCTCCCCCTGCCCCCGCTGCCCGGGCACTGAGCTCCAGTGCTGAGGAGAGGCTGGGCCTCGGGGAATGGATCATCCGCTGTGCTGGGCGAACAAACTCTGTGGACCTGTCTGGCCCCGGGGTCAGGAGGTCGCTGCGGGCGGGAGGGGCCCGGGCAGCAGATTGGGAGCCCCCTGCCCCTCCAGCATCATTTAGACAAACAAGCAGATGGCAGGTGTCAGCGGGGACAAAGAGCCATCTGCGCAGCGAGGCTGCCCCGCCATTCTCTCACAGGCCACTTCATGAAAGCTGCGACTCGAGGCAGCGCTGCCGCGAGGCCAGCAAGCCCTCCTCCGACTTCTAAGGATCGGGCAGCTCTGTGCCTGTCCTCCGCCCCGAGGCCACCCGGCCAGGCTCAGGCAGCAGGGCCCTGGGTCAGCCATGTTCACAACAGGACCCTTGTTTGCTCTGAGGGCGCGTCCAGAAGGGTGGGGCGGCCACAGATTAGGTTGATGGAATTTGTCCTCTGAGTGGCCACCTCCCCCTTCCTCCCCCTCCCTCCCTCCCTCCCTCCGTCCCCTTCGCTCTCTGGAGTGCCTGGCCTGTCTCCTGCCACATCCCTGCAGGCCAGTGGAAGGCAGCATGAGCAGGAGAAGCCCAGCTCTGCCCCTCTCATCCCTGCCCCCTGCCATCCAAGGCTGTTTCTGGGGCTCAGGCCTTGGTGGGTGGACGTTTCCCCCCATGGAGTGAGGCTGTCTACCAGCCAGGCAACACCTGAAGAGGCAGCAGACGTGACCAGGCGCCACGTCCCTGACCTTCCATGTGGGACATGACTCTGTCCAGCGTGGCCGCTGGACTTGGCCGTGGATGAGAGAAGGCAGAGGCCCCACCGCGGCTCTGCTCGCAGAGGGAGGCGGGGAGGGCGCGCCCTTCTGTGGAGACACAGTGGCACTTGGCGTCCCTTCCCAGGCGTCAGGTCCCAGAGCTGTGGCCCCTCCTCAGGGCCTCAACACAGCCTTCTCCTGTGTCCTGGGGCCTGGCCTGGGTCCCCGTGGCCGGAGCCACCTCACTGCCGCTCACGAGGAAGGACACCGGACATTTCAACTCCTGCCCATCGATACTCATGCGAATACGACGGAAACAAGTCACCAACAGATAAAATTAAAAATACAAAGACAAGTCCCCAATTTATCTACTATATTAAGCAAACAGACAAGTAGCCATGTTTCAAGTAGTAAGATGAGAACGAAGGTGAAACAGGAAAATTGAGAAGAACGCGGGCACAGCCTGCAGTTGTTGGTGCAGGAGCACCGGTCAGCGAGCCTCCGGGACTTCTCCCGCACCCACGCCCTGGCGCATCCACGCTGTCCCCAGCCGGAGCCCGGAGTCAGGCGGTGCGGGAGGCGGCGCGGGAGGCGGCGTCGTGTTCACAGGGTCTGTGTTACCGATGCGCTCTGGTCTGCTCTACTCTCTGGGCCGGTGGGATGGGCGGGCGGCAGGCATGGTCCTCTGTGCTCCACTGGAATGGTGGCCGGAGGGGAGAGAACGGTCTCCTGTGTGTCTGTGTTCAGGGATGAGGCGGACGCTGCTCTGTTTCCGCGACGGGGCTCAGGCCTTGCTCTGTGTGTGTCCGACCCACTGACGGCGAGCGCGCTGGGCCCGGGGAGGGCAGGGGCGGACTCAGGTGCGCACTCGGCGGGCTCCCAGGACTCCCCAGGCCTCACGGCGCGGATGGCGGCCAGAGCCCCTCCTGGGGGACAAGGCCATGGTGCTCGGGGCGGAGGCAGAGACCATCGCATTGCCCACGGCGCACACCAGCATTCCTGCACTGCCTTCCTGAGCCTCTGGGACTCAGTTTCCTCACTTCTAAAATGGGGTTGACCCCCCCGGACAGGATAGGCTGTTTGAAGACGGAGTAGAACAAGGCCCCACAGCAGCCGGCCTGACCAGAGCTGTGAGGACTGCAGTCGGATGGCATTTCTGCCGCCCTTCCCCGTCTGCTCCTACCAGAAGTGCGGGGACAGAGCAGGGCATGCTCGTGGATGGCCTGTCCACACACTTCCTCAAGGCATCTCCTTGTAGCTCAGTGTGTTTTCTGAGTGCCCTTCTGAAGTTTATGAAAGAATGTATTTCAAAACAGGAAACTGAAGTTTGTTTTCTCTTCAGAATAAACCAGATCAAACTCCAACAAAACATTCCTGATTAGTCCAGAATTCAAAACCCAAGAGGTTCTATCAAGTTCTAAAATAGTCCTGGAGTATTTTCTCAGAGACATCATGAGAAGCGGGGCTGGCAGACGGAGGTGGATAAAAGGCCCTGACTTTTCACCCTTGAGCCCTGGCCAGGAAAAACCACTTCTGTGGTTATAGGAATGTTCGGGTTTTTTTTTTCTAGAGGTTGGCCTGCCGGTCTTCCAGCGCTGCAGGGTCCGACCGCGGGCAGTCCTGGCGAGGCCGCGGGAACAGCCTCCCCTTGCCCTGGCGTCTCCTGCTCCCGGGCCCTGTGCCCTGTCTCCAGAGGAACAGAAATAACTAATACGGCCCCAGACGCCCGGATGACCCACGGGGCCCAGACATCAGACAGCTGGCTCCACAGGGTCCCCAGGAACGCCGTGGGGGGTCCCCACAGGGCCACCGCCAGGCCACATGTGTCCCCAAACCCTCTTGTGCCTGTGCCCTAGGAGGTGAGAGATGGCCATCCTGAGGAGGTCGTCACGGTGACCCTTCTGAGAGCTCCCAGGGCTGACCCTTGCTGCCCACCCAGCCCGGTCCAAGCCTGGGGCTCTGACTCCCACCAGTGTGGCCAGCAGAGCCCCTATGGGGGACCCTAGGAGGAAGAGAGGCACGGTGCCTGGCCTCCAGGCTGCATTTCCGCCCCACCCACCCCTGCTCCGTCCTGACGGCTGTGGCCTGGACCGAGTTCTGAGGTGAAGAAGTCTCAAAGGGCCACGGGGCTCAGTGTCCTGGGTCGTTGGCTTGAGGCCTCGGTGCCTCTGCAGATTCTCGTGGTCCCGGGTTCCCGTCACCTCGTAGGGCACTCTGACCATGGCAGACTTCGGTGCCAGGTTTTAAAAACCCAAGGTCATTTCTTGCACGAAGCCTCTCCTGGCTCTGTGTGGACAGGGTGCCTGTGTCCCTACGGGGAATGTCACAAGCCATTGACAGCCAGCACCCAGGCCCACACAGCGTGTCACTAACCTCAGTGCTGAGGAAACGCAAGAGCACACAGAGGCCTTTTGGATTACAAGCCATTTCCTCTAAAACCAGGATGAAGACACCCATTGAGTGAGTCTCAGGGATGGCCCTCCCTCGAGGGACGGGGTTAGCTGGGGGGCCGGGCCCTTCGGTTCAGCAACTGCTGCTCGAGCATCTACCATCTGCTGAACGAGGGCTCCTTACACCAAACATAAATGAGCTGTGGCCCCTGACTTTGATTGGCTCATGTTCCTGAGGTCAAAATAGACAGATAAATAATAACAATGACATAATAAACGTTGTAAGGGGCGAGGGCCGGACGCCATGGGGACTCCGAGGATCCACGTCCGAGGATCCGGCCTTTTCCGGGAGCCGAGAGAGGCTTCCTGGAAGAGGCGTGTTTGAGCTGAGTCACCCCAGGAGGCAGGGGCTCCCTGATGCCGAGGGCTTTCACTGGGAGCAGAGCCGGGCTCGGAGGCCGTGAGCACCCAGACCCGTCGGCGCCGGGGCCACGGGAGCCCAGGTGGGCGGAGAGGTCACGAGGGGCTGCCCGCTGTCTCGCAGGTTCCGTTCCAGGCTGACGGCCCAGGCCGGAGGTCCTGACGCGGGAGGGCAGACGCGGCTGCGTCAAAGGCTGAGTCAAGGTGACTATGGCGGTGCGGGGGGAGTCAGGATGCGGTGGCCTCGGTGTCACGCGGGAGGAAGGACAGCAGGCGGCGTGTCACTGTCATGCAGAGAGGTCACCCTCTATCCTTGGAGAGTGTGGGACGTCACGCTGGCGGTGGGGTCTCCTTACTCTGCAGACCTCCTTGGCGATATTAACGCGCATCCCGTTCTGCGCGCACTCACTGCACTCACTGAGAGCTGGTGAGCTCACCACAGGCCCTCCCTCCAAGGCAGAGGGGCGGTCCCCTCTCTGACGCGTCCGCGCCCCTGGGGGGTGTCCAGGCAGGGGGGGCTTCTGGGGAAGGAGCAGGTGGGCTGAATGCCGTGGACAATCCCGAAACCAGAGAGCCAGCAACCCGGCCATCAGGTTCTCTGTGTGCCTCTCTCTCCTGGTGACGTGGTTTTCCCATTTGCAAAACCAGTCAGAGGAGTAAATGGGATGTTTCAGAGAAATTTCATCTGCATTCATCAAAGGTTATTTTCTGAACAAAAACTCTCGATAATTCTGTGAGTTCTACCAGCTGTGTGTCCTGAAAGGCGGGCTGTCAGAGCCGGTGCGCAGGGCAGTATGCGTGTGCAGCGGGGATGGCTAGAATGCCACACCTCCGGCTCCCTCTTCCTAAAATGAAACAATGTCTATAAAATAATTAAAATAGTGTTTAACCCAAGGCAGGTGTTCAATAAAGGCTGCTTTAACTGAGGGCACCGTAACACGCCCTGAAAGCTTTGGGGAGACAGTCAGACACAGCTTGAGCCCGAAGAGCCTGACGCGAGGCTGGGAATGAGGGTCTGCCCTTCACTGCCGGCCACGCAGCCCGGACTCGTTAGCAGCACCAGCCGTGGCCCGGAGGGAGAATTAATCCGTACCCGGCAACCAGGCTGGTCACCAGGAGACATTAGTACCAGTTCAGAGGCCTGGGGCTGCCTCAGCTCTCCTCACATGTGTGTGCCCATGAATGCACCTGTGCACGTGTGGAAGGTGGTGTGTGTGCGTGGTGTGTGTCACAGGCAAATGTGTGCTGCGCACGTGTGTGTCAGTATGTATCTGCGAGGTCGGCGGCACGTGTGACGGGGCCTCGGCCTGCAGGGCGAGCCGTCTGTGGCAGAATCAGGGCGGGAAGTCTTCTTGGGGACGATCTGAGTTGTCCTTCTGAGATTCCAAAGTGCATCCCTTTTATGTCAGATGTTTGATCTCCAGCAAAGACGGCTGATGGGACAGGATGGCCAAGGGACGTGTGTCCCCCTTGCTCAGGGTTGCCTCTTGACAGGGTCCTGACCTGAGTCCACTGCCAGAGGGCCACAGGCACAGAGCCCCTCCACGATGCCCTCCGGGTGGTCGGCGAGCCCCGGGGAGGCCCGTCCTGGCGGGAGAGGGAGCAGGCCCATCCTGGCCGCTGCTCTGGAGGGACACGCAAGCCCCCAGTGCATGTGTTACATTTTAATTTAGTATGAGAGTTATTCTTCTCTTCAATTAATACTAATTGCTTATAAGAAACACATTTCCTGAGGTTTTTCTCTGCAAATGATGTATGTCTAGTTACACAGTGGCCTCTCTTCAATAAACACGGTTTAAATAACCGACTGGTCTTCAGTGAACAATAGCCTAACAGGCCTTTTAAAACGAAATGAAAAGCACGTTGAAGAGCAGCCGTTGAAATGGCAGGAGGTTAGCACTCGGGGCTGCCGCTCCTCCCGCCCGTGGGCCCCGCCATGGCTGACTGGATGCCACACTCACCCCAAAGCCGAGGTAAAGGGCCACGAGCCGCTCTCGCCAGGGAGAGGCGGGCCCAGGCCCACCGTCGTGGGGAGCAAGGTGGGGTGCACAGGCCCGCGGGCTTCCCTCCACCGCCATCTCCATCCGGTGGTTTTTCTGTGCACGTTTTAGCGCCACTGCGTACCTGGCACTCCTCTGGGTGCTGAGGGAAAAGACCAACCTCACTGCTTCTGCAGAGGCCCTCTCGGAGTGGGAGAACACGCAGACGGGCACGGGGTTGAGGGCAGTCGTGGTGGCGACACGCCACCGAGGGGACAAAGTGGGGTCGGGGCCCTCGTCCTGCGGGATTCTGGGCAGACCTCTCCACCGAAGGAAAGGAATATTCGGTTAAGATTCAAGTAGAGGACAAGCCAGCAACGGCCTGAGTAAGGAGGGCGTCAGGCAAGAACAGGGCGAGTGTCATGGCCAAGATGGGGCGGAGGGGGGACGGCCCCCGCCTGGCGAGCGAGGAGCTGGACCGGGAGGGGGAGGCCAAGCGCGCGGGGCCCTGTCAGCCTGATGAACACAGTGAGTTTCTCTCATTCTAAGCCTGGAAATCTGTCACAGCTTCACAGAGGCCGGCCCGCTGCCTGTGCGCACCTGTCTGAAGGGCGTGAGTCAACGCGTGCGGGCAGACCCGGAGCCGTGGCCCCAGCGCCACAACCTGTGACCTTAGACTAGTTCCCTTGTCCTTGGAGGAGTCGCTGTGCTCACTTCCTCCCCAAATCCCGGCCGAGAGAGCAAATCGACAGTTTCTGACTGCATGGCTTTTCATATTCCGGACATTTCGTAAAAGTGACTGGCTTCCACTCAGGCCGATGTCTCAAGGCTGACTCATGCAGAGGCATGAATCCGGACTCCAGACTCCAAGCCTTCTTGCCGCCAGAAAACAGTCCCTCGTGTGGACAACTCTCAGCCCTGGCCAGTAATCCGCAGCCCGGGGCTGTGCTGCGTTTGTGCGCTTGGTTCTGCGGCAGGGGCGCACTCTTGCAGGTGAATCCAGGGTCGTCTGGCCTCTGAGAAGCTGCTGGACTGCCGTGCTAGGGTTTGAAGCAGGGGTGTGATGAGACCTAATCCGCAATCTTTTTACACCCCTGCGTGGATTCAGCGTCAGCGTCTGGACAGGGCGTGGCAGGAGCTGGCCCAGGGCATCTGTGACCGTCCTGGTAGCTGAGAAGACTTGATGGTTGAGGTATGGAATGATCTGGAAGTTTCTTCATTCATAAGCCCGGTCTGCCTGGGCTGCAGTCTGGGGCACCTGCTCAGGCACCTCCTCCTGGCACGGTGGCGCAGGGTTCTGTCGCAGGCGCCGGGTGCTGTGCTGGGTGCAGAGGGAAGTACAGCGGACCCACGGCCCGGCCTCGGACACAGGGGAGTTTGTGTGGTGAGCTCAGCTGTGCCGTGAAGGTGGGGCCCACAGGTCCCGTGTGCGATCTGTGTGTCCTGGGGACGGAAAGGAATCTGGGAGGGAGGAAGGAAGGAACGGGACGGCGGTGGCTTCAGATGGCTGCCACCTGCGATTCCCCCTGGGGGCCACAGGGGCTGGCCTGCACAGGGAGGCCTCACGGACAAGTGTCCCTGAATGGGGTAGCCCGGGGGACCGTTCTCAGCACAGGGACGAGCAGGAGCTCCTCATGGGGGACCCAGAGGCTGTGAAAAGGGCAGCAGATCCAGAGATTCTTGAGTCCGGGGGCCTGGCTCCCCACAGCTGCGCAGCACAGGCCACAACCCGGGGGCTGGCAGGGAGGGGTTTGCTCTCTCCCAGTGCTGTGGCCAGAGCCCAAGGTCAGGCTGTCTCTGTGGACAGTCTGCTCCACAACTTTCTCCAGGCCGCTGATGGCTGCCAGAGGCCATGGCATCTTGGCGTGTGGATGCACCTGCCCGTTAGCCTCCACTGTTTGCTGGCTCCTCCCTGTGCGCCTCTGCCCGCTTCCTATGAGGACAGGAGTCATGGGATTTAAGGCCCGCCCTACTCGAGTGTGAGCTCATCTTCACTATATCTGCAATGTCTTGACTTCCAGGAAAGGTCTCGTGCTTGGGATCCCGAGGGGCCATGACTGCGGGGCACTGTCCAACCTGGTGCTGAGGGTCCGTGCAGCACTGTGGTGGCCTGCCTTTCCCCCAAGGTCCCTGGTCCTTTGCAGCCCCCTGCTGAAGTGCACCACGTTGAAGTCGTGAGCAAGCCAACCTCAGCTGGTGACAGCCAGGACGTCCAGGCTGAGTTGGGGGGCTGGAAGGTGGCAGGAGAAGACAGTCACCTTGGCAGGGCAGCCTTGGCCTGTGTCCTTGGGGGACGGCCAGCAGGACCCAGAGCCAGGCCTTGTGGGGGGTCCCAGCCACATGTGGGGCCACAAATCACAGCATGGGTGGGTCAGGCTATGAGGCGTGTTCCCCAGAGCCCGTCCCCGAGCACTGTGTGACGTGTAAATGCACCGAGGCCGTGTCTCCTCACAGAGCCCCCAGACCCCGTCCTGGGGCTCCCTCTGCTCTCAGGGCTGGAGATCCTGACCAGGCACCTTTTTATTTGCAGTGATGATGCATAAGATGTGTCCTTTGGGGAAAATAAACGCTGCTGTGCTGGCAAAGAGCTTTGGAGCCATAAAACAAAATGGATTAGCCGGCAGCCCAGCCTCTGTTTCTCCATGCTAATGAGTTTCTGCAGAGCCCTTTATAGAAATGACATCAGAAATGAGGCTTTCCCACTTCCAAATGGGCCTCTGCCCAGACATAAGTGGTTTCGGCGGAGGGGATGCCTTCAGCCAAGGTGAACCGAGGACCCCTGACGGAGGGTCTCCAGGGCGCCTCAGCCAAGGGGGTGGCGGCCCTGGTGTGGGGGCATGTCAGTGGGACGAAGATCAAGGCTGCCCCTCAGCCTGACCAAGTTCTCCCCACACGGGCTCAGTGGCCAGTCAGTTCACAAGCCCAGGCCTGACGCGGGGTGGGGTGGCTCACGCACTGAGCCGGGACCAGCGCCCGATGAAAGTCTCTCCATGCATTGCGGAGGGTTTAGGACGAAGTTAAGGGAGTCTCCTGAGCTGTAAATCTCAGAGGGCCCCAACCACTTCCTACACCCGGCAGGAAGTCGTCCCAACTGCGAGTCGTCCGTGAGCCCAGGGCGGAATGCGGCTGGCCCTCAGGGGTGTTGTCACACTCAGCCTGGAGTCCCCGCCAGGAGCGCCAGGAGCAGGGCTGAGGGAATGCTCACGAACGGCACAGAAGGCCCGGGGCCCAGGGCTCAGGGGTGGGTGCCAGGCCCTGGCCCTGCCTGTGGACTCTGGTTCTGGTGGGGCGGGGGTGAAGAATCTGTGTTAACGCGGTAACTTCCACGAGCCCTTCCTGTGCTAGAAGCAGGTACAGTGCCCTCCACCCCCACATCCCACCCTAAACCTCAGGGGCCGAGGGCACCCGAGGTCTCACCTGTGGTGTCTGGGCACGTTCCAGGGGCCCGGCACGCCCCCGGGGCAGCACGACGGGTTGTGTGTCTCGTAGCTCCTCGTGGTCTCCCTGGCGGTCTGGAGCCGCATGGGACCTCGGCCCCTGAGGGCCTGCTGGGCTCTGCGGGCGCAGGTGAGACGCTCCTTGGTCTCCATCGGTTCACCACGGTGTGGCTGCTGGGGGCTCACTGACACTGGAAAGGCTTTCTCATGCCACAGACTTCCCGGCCAGGGCTGGGGGCGGGAGGGAGGAGCTGCAGCCCAGGACACAGGACCAGGGCACAGACGCTGGGGTCTCGCCTGCACGGGAGCATCTGTCTGGTCACTGTCCCAGGCCTGTGTCTTATTGTCCCCGAGCCCGGGGCCCGTCCATCCACATCTGCCAACTTCCATGCACTTGTCTGCAAAGCGGGACAGTTAAAAGTCACCAAGAGCATGACTGACACCCTGCTGGAAGCATGGGGCACACAGTAGGCACTCAGCACACAGGAGTCTCCCTAGCCCCTCTGTCCAGCTGTTCCCAGCGGAGCCGCCCCCAGGTCCGGCCCCGTCCGACCCCATGCAGGCCCAGGGCCCAGGCTGCCAGGTTGAGGCCCCGTTGGGCTGGGAGGCTTCAAGGGGTTAACAGCCCGTGACTTGGAAAAACACAGGCGCACAAAGGCCGGGCAAGGGGCGGGAGGGCGGCTGACAAGCACATTAGCAGCTGCCAGAGGAGGAGGGCTCTTCCCATCATTTAGAGGTGATGACACCCACATAATAGCTTCAATGGGCGCCCAGCTGAGTGGACCGCAGGGCTGGGCCAGGGCCTCCTCCCGCCCGGGACCCTCATGCCCTGTCTCCTTCACTGGCACTCAGAGACCCCTCCACCTACAGGCTGTCCGCTGGGGGCTGGGAGCATGTCCCAGAGGCTTCCCGAGGGTCAGGACATGGCCCCTGTGCCCTGCCGGGGCCTCACCGACGAACACTGCCCATCTTCAGTGCTGCGGGGCAGGCCAGCTACCTGTGTTGCAGTCGGGGCTCTTGGCCTGGTCCTCGCCTTGCCTTCGGCCCGGGTCTGGGTGCACCTGCCCTTCTGTTGGAGCCCAGATGGCTCCCGCGGCGTCCAGAGAAAAGACTGGGACTCTTGTATGAGGGGTGACGAGTTTGCACGGCCCCCGCTGGGTGGTCCGGGCTCATGTGGGCTCCATCTGGGCACATCCTAATGTTCATGTGCCAGATCCCCAGGACCTTGAACAAAGGCAGATACAAGTAGCTCAATGGTAAACACACTCACACACATGCTTACACATGCATGTGCGTGCTCTCACACACACTCACATTCACATGTACACAAATGCACATACACGCTCTCACACATTTACACACATTCACACACTCACACATGCATGTGTGCACACACATGTACACATGGCACGCACACACACGAATATGTGTACATGCTCTCACACTTACATGCACATGTGCAGATGCACACGTGCACATGTGCTTGGGAATGTTTTCACACATGGGCACACATGCATCGACATGCTCTCACAAATGCTTGCACACGCACATTCACACACACATGCCAGTGTGCATGCTCTCACACACATGCCCATGCAGATGCTTACACACATGTGCACAATACATACTCTCACACACGCACATGTGCACACACACATGCTCACAAATGCACTGGTGCACACACTCTCACACATGTGCTCATACATGTACGTGTGCACACACACATTCTCACACACATGTGCATGCACACATGCTCACATATTCAACATGCAATGCTCACACATGCACAAAACATGTACATGCTCTCACACACTCACCTGTGTGCGCACACACTAACACGCACGATCACAGTGCACACGTGCACACTCATGTGCGTACTCTCACAAGGAACATGTGCACAGTCACACACATGGTCACACACGCACATGTGCACACATGCATGTGCGTGCTCTCACAGACACACACGTGTACACACATTGATGTACGTGTCCAGACTCCCAGGACCGGAGGCAGACTAAGTCTAGGCTGATCCACAAATCACACCCACACACGTTTATTACACGGGAGAATGAGCACACGAACAGCTCCCGGGCCTCTCGCTTCCTGGAAGTGACCACCTGCAACACATTTCAGGGCGTGAGGCCTCTGCACCTGTCTCCTCTGAGCCCTGGTTTTGTGGGAAGTTGAACTGGAGGAGGGAGACAGGGTGTGGGGGGGGGGGGCTGCAGCCGGCACCACCCTCGAGGGGGCTGGGAGATGTCCCGCCTGGCCCCCCAGCTGCGGCAGTTCCGTAGACCATTTGGATGGGACCGTGCTGTCTAAACCCAATTACGCCTTTTGGGTGAGCGACTCCTGTGTGGTCAGGTCTTTGCAGACTCCTTCCCTCTTTCCCGAGGAGCGTGTCTGTTCCGCACGGTGTCATGGGCTGTGCATGCTCTCACACACACTCACATGTGTGTGTGACCCTGGCACTCGGCCCGGCCGAGGTCTGCAACCTGCTCCCTCCTACACCTTCCCCAGGGGCTGGCACAGGGCCCAGAGGAGGGGAGAGAGTCAGCCCTGGTCAGGAGCACCAGGAGGGGGCTGGCTCTGGAGGCCGACTGTCCCCCTCCCATCCCCTAGCCGCGCAGGCCAGACTTCAGACGGCCTCTCGCCCCCCCTGTACCCCGTCGACGTGGGCAGAACCCCATGTCCCCAGAGAGGAGAGGCCGGCAGGTGTTCATCGGCGGTGAGTCCATTCGGACGCCAGGGAAGAGGAGCCCGAGCCGGGCACAGGGGACAGCGCGGACACCTCCTTCCCTTCACGAGTGCCGGGACAGGTTCACAGAGGAAAGTGCTTCCGGCCCCCCAGGAATGGGAGAAATCCAGTGATCTCAAAACACAGCGCAAGATCACAGCTCTTCCGCTCGCAGCACATAGCTTTTCGGACCTCCAGAGTCAGGGACGGCCTCACGCCGGGGCTGGGTGGCTCGGGGGTGGCTCAGGGGCACACCCTCAGGGCGCCTGCACCTGGGTCTTTCCTGCCCCACCAGCTTCCTCCCTTTCCCCTCCCCAGGTGCCCCCCTGCTCTGCCCCTCCTCCAAGTGCAAACTCTGGGTCCCTTTCTCCAAGGACTTTACTCCAAGCAAACCCTGGAGCTCGGTTTTCACAAATGAGCGCGTGGCTGGGAGCCCTGGACCTCGGGGTGCGACCCCACACGTGGTCCCCTGCGTGTCTGCCAGCCCCAGGCAGGGGCAGCTCCACACGGGACTGGACCCGTCTGGGGCCAAGGAGGTCCGCACAGAGTGACATGGCTGGGAACGTGGTCCTTTGTGGGAGGCGGCGCTGGGACCCCAGAGCTTTGCTCCAGGGGGGCTGAGGCGGGGTGGGGGGGAGCCCTTGCTGCCCGCTGCCCCCCCAGACACACCCCTGTGGGGAGAGGGGCCACGGGATGGCTGGGGCAGGGCCCGTGGGGCTTAGTTTCAGTGTGAGCTCCAGGGGCCCCCAGGCCTAGCGGCCCCTGGGTTGTTTGCTCAGCTGCCACGGCCATTAGCCCGCAGGCGGGGGAGGCTTCGATCACAGGCCCACCTGTAAGCTGAGGACAGACGATAAAACATCATGTGGGCACCTAGTTCCTGCTCACCAGACCCTTTCTGTGGGCTCTCCTCAGGGCCTCGTGGTGGCCCCCCTGCTTCCCGGGGCTGCCCAGTAAGGCTGGAGGACCGTCCGTGGTGAGACAGGTCGGATGCCATCCGGGGAGGGGTCAGCAGAAGGAAGATCACTCAGGGCCCTTGGCCCCCAGCCCACGGCCTGCTGTCATCGGCCTGGCAGATTTATGAGGATGGCTGTGACTGGCTAGAAGGGGAGGCCCCTTGGCCTGGGAGTCACTCCCTGTGGGGGGCGGGGGGGGGGGATGGGGCTGACCGCACTTCCCAGAGGGAGAAGGTCAGGCTGGGGCCCCCATGTTTCCTCCGGACCCGTGTCCTGGAACACGGCTGTGGGCTGTGCCCTGCGGCTTCGTCCTCCCCGCCAGCTGCTTGCTGAGCCTCTCTGCCATCCCCGCATTCCTGGAGGGCTGTGCTCATCCTGGAGCACTTGCCACACGACCAAGCGCCCCAGACTGGCCTTGGCCTTCTGCTGGCTGCTCCCGGGGTCTCTTCCCTGAGTCCCAGAGCCAGGCACCCCTCTTCTGCACCAGTGACCTGCACGCAAGTGTCCCCGCGCACAGCTCTGGGAGCCGTGGCTCAGAGGAGTGCATGGGCGTGCCAGCCTCCTGTGGCTCTGAAGCCTGGTGGGCACAGCGATTCTGATGTCCCCTGATGTGTCTCTAGGTCTTATATTTTGGCAGCACGCTACACAGATGTGACTTGCGAGCGAGAGTCGGTGCTGATGTAGAGGGGGCCGGTCTGGCCGCGGCCTGGTGAGCCATCGCGGACCAGATGGCTGAGTGCTGCGCGGCCCGGGCCCGGTGCAGCCTCTCCTGGCCCCGTGGCCCCGGCCCTTCTGCATGACAGCGACGCGTGAAGTCGCTGGAGATAGGGAGACGCAGTGACGGGAATACAGAGAAAAAAGAAAATTAGGAAATAGCACAAGACGGTAATGGGAAACGAGACAGGCATGTTCCCTGCAGTGGGCTAGTTGAGCTGGGCGTGAGGACACGCTGGTGCCCGGCGGGGGGGGGAGGGGGAGTGAGGGCACGCTGGTGCCCGGGGGGGGGGGGCAGTGAGGACACGCT
>PJEM01020315.1:0-13784 GCA_004023845.1 Helogale parvula
AGTCTGAGTCTGAACTCTCATTCGACTTGGAAGACTTATGCTTTCGTTTCTTCTTCTTCTTCTTTTCTTTTTTCCTTTTCTTATGCTTTTCTTTCTTCTTCTTTTTCTTGTGTTTCTCTTTACATTCTGAGGAGCTGGAGCTGCTCCCATCTTCATCGGAGGTGGAATCCTCCAGTAACTGTTTTAACTGCTGTATCCTTATGTCCTTTTCATGTCTCTTATTCTCTCGTATGATGTCATACATGGGATCTTCATGTGCTACTCTGAACTGTTCTAACTTTTGGTTGCCTTTGATAAAGAAAGGGCATTCTTTGTCGCCTGTTCGGTGACATACTTGTCAATGGAGGCTGATCAGTTATAACAAATGTCAGTATCATCCTGGATGATCTAACCAGATATTAGAATAAGAAAAATAGATGGAAACTGTATAGATTAGAAAGAAGAAACAAAACTCCCATTATTTGTTCATGGGATGGTTACTATGTAGAAAATATTATCAACAAAATTAGATAGCATCATTTAAACTGAGATACCAAATACAATTGTGAGTAAAAAATACGTGGTGCTTTAAAATGAATTTCATAAAATGTTTTAAGACACTTGTACAGAAATTTTAAAATGTTGAAAGTCTTTTAAAACTGCTTCCACAAAGATAAGTACATAAGATTCAAAAATAGAAATATTTAATATAAAATGCATTAATCTCCTCCAAATATGACTATCCCTTGAGTGAGATTTCAATTAAAATTCCCAATTCTTTTTCTAATGGAACTTTATAAGTTGATGCTAAAATGTACTTTAAAAAGTGAAAAGTTGGGGCTCCTGGGTGGCTCAGTCGGTTAAGTGTCCAACTCTAAATTTCACCCCAGGTAATAATCTCACAGCTCATGAATTCAAGCTCCACATCAGGCTTCGTCCTATCAGTGTGGAGCCTACTTGGGATTCTCTCTCTCTCTCTCTCTCTCTCTCTCTCCACCTCTCCCCAGCTCGCTAGTTGTTTCTCAAAGTAAATTTAAAAAATTTTAACTTCTTCTTTGCTGATTCTGATGCCTTTTATTTCCTTTTGTTGTCTTATTGCTGATGTTAGGACTGGAGAAGAACAGATACCATATGTTTGCACTCATACGTCTAACAGGAGAAACCTAATGGAGGACCATGGGGAGGGGAAGAGAGAAAGAGAGTTGGGGAGAGAGAGGGATGCAAAACCTGAGAGACTATTGAATACTGAATACAAACCAAGGATTGAAGGGGGAGGTGGTGGTAATAAAGGAGGGCCCTTGTAGGGAAGAGCACTGGGTGTTATATGGAAACCAATTGGACAATAAACTATTAATAAATAAATAAATAAACAAACAAATAAATAAAATGAATGTTTATTTTACAAACAAAATTTTTTTTAAAGTGGAAAGTAAGGAATAGCCAAGACACTATTGAGAAAAGAATAAAAGACTTTCCATAAAAAATGAAAAGACTAAGTTTATAAAAAAATTTAATAATTAAGACAAAAGCTACCAACATAACATGGTTTAACGCTTTGGAACATTGCTTAAAATTGTTCAGAGAAATTAAATTAGAAACAGCACTTCATCTATGGCAACCAACATTATGCCACAGAAAGTAATGTATATATGTATGATTGCGTAGATAATTACTGATGATTTATTATCTATACACAAACAAAAATTAGGGGGCACCTGGGTGGTTCAGTTGGTTGAGCATCTGACCTCCACTCAGGTCATGATCTTGCAGTTTGTGAGTTTGAGCTCACAACTGTCAGCCTGTCAGGTGGAGCCTAGTTCAAATCCCCTGTTCCCCTTTCTTTCTGCCTTTCTCTGCTTGTGCACTCTTTCTCTTTCTAAAAAAAATAAATAAAACATTAAAAATTAAATTAGAATCCTACTTCACATGATAAGCAAAAAATATATAAATAAAGTAAAGCAAATTATGATGTTAACAAAAGATAAGCTAACATTTTGTTACCTTTGGAAAAATACAAATTTCTATTAAAAATAATTAACAACCTAAAGAAAATAATATAAATAGATTTCATTAAATTTCTGTGCTGACAGCCCAGAGCCTGGAGACTGTTTTGGATTCTGTGTTTCCTTCTCTCTTTGTGTCCCTCCCCTGCTCATGTTCTGTCTTTGTCTCTGTCTCTGTCTCTGTCTCTGTCTCTCTCAAAATTAAACATTAAAAAATTTGAAAGGAAAATTACGAACTTCTGTTCATCAAAAGATACTCAAAGATATTAGCAAAACATATAATAAAAAGAATACTAATCTCCACAGTACGAAAAAGAATCACTAGAAATCATTGATATAAATAACTCAATACAAAAAAGGGCAAAAGACAAAGCAGGAATTTCATACAAACAGGCTGATCAAAAAGCAAATTTAAGTATCATCAACTCATTAGTCATCATGGAATTCCAAATTTAAAATATAATTAAATGCCATTTTAAACATTTCTAGATTGAAAAATATAGCTATATCAATTTCTCACAGGTGGATGAAACAATGAAAATCCTACACATTGCTGGATACAAGGTAATTGGTATGTCAATTTTGGAAAACAAATTCAGCACTATCTAGTAAAATGGAATATGTGTGTTATCTAACAGGCAGTGTTCACTTTTTTTTTAAGATTATTTATTTATTTTTTAGAGGGACAGAGACAGCATGAGAGGGTAAGGGGCAGAGAAAGAGAGGGAGAATCCCAAGCAGGCTTCACACTGTCAGCACAAAGCCCAATGTGGCACTCAAACTCACGTAGCTATGAGATCATGACCTGAGCTGAATCCCAGTTCAATGCTCAACCCACTGAGCCATCTAGATGCCCCTCATCTAAGGAACCTTTTGGATATATGCTCCAGGGGAATGAGTAAGAATGAAATGTGTATTGTTTGAGTAATAAGTCTATAATAAACCACAGATGGGAGAATGGATAAATAATGTATTCCATATCCGAGCAATGGATAAAACAGTAAAAATGAGTAAGTAGGAACTAGTGTGTGTTTTTCCCACACCACCAAGCAGTTCTCAGACAGCAGCTGAGCATTCTACAATTCAACGGCATTCTGACACTGTCTGCCTGGGGAGAGCATCAGAACCCACATGTGAAGGACTTAGTCCATTAAGACTGGCCCCAGTCCAGATGCTAATGATAAACCCAGGTTATTACCTGCACTTCTGACCAACTGGATATGAATCGGAGGTTCTGACTTCAAGGATTCAATTATTTTTCTAGAGTGGCTCACAGAACTCAGGAAATCAGTTTACTTATGAGAAAACTGGCTTATTACAAAAGACATTAAAGGTTACAAATGAACAGCCAGATGAAGAGATACATAGGCAAACACATAAGATTCTGTGCTTGAGAGGTGTGGGGACATCATGTGGATGCATTTTGGTTTATCAATCTGGAAGCTCTCTGAATCTCCTATGTTTAGGTTTTTAATGGAAGCTTCATTGCATGTTTATAATTAATTAAATAATTGACTTTTGGGTGATTGATTCAAGTTCCAGGCCCTCTTCCCCTTTCAGAGGTTGGGGACTGAAAGTTCTAACCCTCTACTGTCTAACCCTCTACCCTCTAACCCTCTACGGCAAATAGCCCCTCGTCTTCAGGGATTTCCAGAAGTCACCTCGTTCACATAATAAAAGACACCTTTATTGCTCTCATCTCCTAGAGAAATGCTAATGATTTTAGGGGCTTTATGTCTGGAACAGAACAAAGATCAGATGAAGGTTTTTTTTGTATATCACAGTATCACACATACACATAAACATAATGAATCTCACCAATAAACATTGAGATAAAAAAAGAGATGAGAAATTCATGTTAATTTATGTGAAATTAAATTGTCATTGAGCCTCATGCCTTTTGAGATAAACTTGGGTATATGATAAAACTATAAAGGAAGAAAATAAGGATTAACACTAAATCTAGGATGGATTGTCTCTTATGGGAAAGATTTGCATTTGGAATGGTTTCAGACAGGTCCCTAAGACAATGGTAATATTCTATTTGTTATGTGGGAAGATTGGTGTATAGATTTCACTTTTATTTCCTTTCTTAACCTTATATATTTTTACATATATATATAAATATACATACATGCATTATGTACACATATATACATATATATTTATATATAAGCATTCTATACACATAACATGTTTATAAAACACATCAAACATATATACATAAAGTACATATACATTGTATATACATGTATATATGTGTGTAATAGGTATGAAATATATAGTACTTTAGAAAATTAAAAGGAATAGTAGCCTAAGAAAAACAAAAGAAATATATATCTACACTTAAATTAGGATTGGCAAATGAGTAATGTTAATCTAATAGAGATTCTGAAAACTTGATATGTAAACTTGAAGTCAGTCGGGTGACCAAAAACCTATCTTCCTTGAATACCTCTGCCATTTTCGAGGGAGCATTACAGAGCAAAACAATAACCAGTCAGGTAATTGTGAGTGAGAGAGAACTTGTTTTTATCTATTTTTTTCTTGTTATTTTATAGTTTATTGTCAAGTTGGTTTCCATAGAACACCCAGTGCTCATCCCCACAAGTGCCCTCTTGCATGCCCATCACCCACCTTCCCCTCTCCTCCTCCCTCATCAGGCCTCAGTTTGTTCTCAGTATTCAAGAGTCTTTCATGGTTTGCCTCCCTCCCTCTCCCCAACTATTTTTCCCCCTTCTTCTCTCCCATGGTCCTCTGTTAAGTTTCCCCTGTTACACTTATGAGTGAAAACATATGGCATCTGTCCTTCTCTGCCTGACTTATTTCACTTAGCATGACACCCTCGAGTTCCATCCACATTGATACACATGGCCAGATTTCATTTCTCACTGCCATGTAGTACTCTATTGTATATATAAACCATGTCTTCTTGATCCACTCATCAGTTGATGGACATTTAGGCTCTTTCCATGATTTTGTTATTATTGAAAGTGTTGCTATGAGCATTGGGGCACATGTACCCCAATGCATCAGGACATTTTTTATCCCTTGTAAATCCCTAGCAGTGCTATTGCTGGGTCATAGGGGAGTTCTACTGTTAATTTTTTGAGGAACCTCCACACTGTTTTCCAGAGTGCTGCACCAATTTACATTACCAACAACAGTGTAGGAGGGTACTCGTTTCTCCACATCCTCACCTGATTTGTCTCCCGATTTGTTCATTTTAGCCACTCAAACCGGCATGAGGTGGTATCTCAGAGGACTTGTTTTTGTATGCAGAGACAGTGCAGTGTATAGAAGGGAGCATGAATCTAAACTCAAGCAGATCTGGATTTCCATTGCAGTTCACACTCTTGAATACTTAATTTAATTTCTTATTATACGTCTTCCTCTTTAAGATAGGAGAACATTTGTTGTGATAATCACTGGGTGATATATGAAACTGTTAAGTCACTACATTGTACACCTGAAAATAATATACCACTGTATGTTAACTATAATGGAATAAAAAAGAATTGAAATTAAATAATATAATAAAATAATAAAATAGGTATAACAACACACAATATTATAAACTGATTGTGAGGATTAATTATACTATCAATATGCATCTTATATGGTAGGGACTCGGGACGCCTGGGTGGCTCAGTCGGTTGAGCGTCAGGCTTCGGCTCAGGTCATGATCTCATGGTTCGTGGGTTCGAGCCCCGTGTCGGGCTCTGTGCTGACAGCTATCTCAGAGCCTGGAGCCTGCTTCAGATTCTGTGTCTCCCTCTCTCTCTGACCCTCCTCTGCTTGCACTGTCTCTCTCTGTCTCTCAAAAATAAATAAAAAGCATTTAAAAAAATTTATATGGTAGGGCTCAAAAACTGTTATTTTCATCTACATCCCCCGTGATCTGTGACAACAATAACAGCAAAATTAACCTTGATATTTCTAACTCAGTTTGGAAGTATATCCTATGAGAATAGATTCAAAGAAACTTTCATGGAGATTTTGAAATAAGATGTTGTTGAGACCAATGGTCACTGAGAAGATAGTAAAGATTACCTTTTTTTAGAGATAGGAAAATAAATTTTTTTTGTATCTTCACCGTTTGAACATTCTGACCTATTATGAACACTTTGTCCATAGGAAGTTCAACTTTGTGTGTATAATAGCCAAGCTCAGCATTTTTTTACATAATAATGCAAGAAAATATTTTGAGAGAAAAAAAATTTCTTGGCCTTATCTTAAGAGGTACCCTTTTAATAAAAAATAAACAAATAAATATATACACATATAAATGTATATTTATTTTATGAAAAAGAGACAGAGAGAGGGAGCAAAGTGGAGGAGGAGAGAATGAGAGGCTTAAACAGGCTCCATGCTCAGTGTGGAGCCCAATATGGGGCTTGATCCCACAACCTTAGCATTATGACCTGAGCTAAAATCAAGAGTTGGACACTTAACCAACTGAACCATCCAAGTGCCTCATTAAAATGTATACTTCCAAAATTAGACAAAAGAAGTCTGAATATGACAATGTCAGATGTCCAAAGAAATACAAATAGCAACCAACTAAGTCTTTATGAGCCTAAGTGCTATATTCTGAGATAAATTTGTTTTGTAAATTATGGTATTAAGACCTAGTTTAGTTTTCTGCACAGGTTTCAGTGAAGCAACCAAATGGATACACAAATACTGTAAGAAAATCAACAAGAAAACAAAGGAAATTCAGGTTAGTCTTGGAAACCATGGTGGAGTTAAAAAATTTACCCACAAAACTCAGTCTCTCTAAGGAATTCAAAATTCCTTCAGATCCTAATTTCTGATGATGGCTAAGATACTCATTTCTAGCTTCTCACTTATTTTTGGCCTTTGAGACTGATTCTTCTTCTTCTTCTTCTTCTTCTTCTTCTTCTTCTTCTTCTTCTTCTTTCTTTTTTAATTTATTTTTGAGAGACAGAGAGAGACAGTGCAAGCAGGGGAAGGTCAGAGAGAGAGGGAGGCACAGAAGCTGAAGCAGGCTTCAGGCTCTGAGCTAGCTGCCAGCACAGAGCCTGATGCGGGGCTCAAACCCACAAACCATGAGATCATGATCTGAGCCAAAACCAGATGCTTAACCAACTGAGCAACCCAGGCACCCCTGGGACTGATTCTTCTATACTTCCTCACTTTTCTTCTAGCAATAGGCTTGACCTTCTGTTTCCAGTGGGGAATCTGGTGTGTGAGGTCAAATGTTTTTCTCTCTACTTAGCTTTAGGAATTTGCTTTATTGGAAGTCAACTTCAACTAGAAGTCAGATGGCACTTTTCCATTCCTGTTATTTTGGTGCTTACTCATTTGAAAGTTGTTTGTCCTCTGAAGACTTTCTGTCTAATGTTCTGTGGAGGGTGTGCCCAGTTGAGATTCAATTTTCATTCCACCTCCAATTGGTTTATTTTGATACTCCCATTACACATTGAGTGCCAATCAGGATAACATTGAATGCCTTACAAGAATTAGATAAAAATTCACTCTTCAACTGAAACCACAGACATGGCTTAAATTCAGTGGTCCTAGTAGTAGCAGTCAAAGGGATGGTCAGATACCCTTGGTCATAATAAAAAAAAAAACACACAATGCCAAATATTACAAATGACATGACTGGGACTTCAATTAGCAGTGCTCAGAGGAGAGAAAAACAAGATTACCCAGGGATACTCAAACATTTTCTCTGGCCTTGAAAGCTTTAATTTACCAATGGACATATAACCAAATATTAGTTGTTTTTATTTTGTTTTGTTTTGTTTAGAAGAGTAATTGAAAAAAAATACAAATGATAAGGAGAAAATGTGATAGTTTCCAGCTTACAAATTCAATGCCCTGTATCAGGAAGTCCTAGTACCTATAAAATCTGAGATAATTTTGTTAATATGAGACCAACCTTCCTCCATGGTATAAAAATGGAATTTGGGGAACTGAAGAACAAAACCTTTAGAATTCTTCACCATTTGGCTCTTCCGTAGTGTCAGCAGTGTGAAAGAGAATATGTCCCATTTGCCACAAGCTAAATGGGTTTCTGAGTGAGCTAGGATGAATGTGAAATCCGATGCCACTCCAGACACTTACAGACCATTACAATAGAAACTGAAAATATCTCAAATCTTCCCCTGCTTTACAATGGTATGCTGCAGTCTCCAGCTAGAGACTTTTTCAGCTGTTTTAAGGGCATGCACATAGAGCAAATTGGTAAGATAGCAAATAAGAACAGATGGAAAATTCATTATGCTGATCTTGCATAATACAGGGTGACTTCAAATATGTTCGAAGTAAATAGGAAGCAGAGTTTCAGTTTTTTAACCTCCTTAACTTGTTTGGTGCCTTCCCATTAGGGTTTATGCAAAAATGGAGATCAATCAGATGAGACTGATGTGTTCTATGAAGATCTGTGGCTTCCTATGGGGGTTTTTGATTGCAGATTTTTGGAAGTTGCATTAAATATAGTAAACAATTACTTTTATATAGAAAGACTGCACTAGGCAGAATAATGGCCTCATAAAGATGTCCACATCCTAATCCCTGGAACCTATGATTATGTTATCTTAAGTGGCAAAAGGGAATTAAGTTGACAGACCAAATTAAATTTGCTAAGCAATTTACCCTGAAATAGGGACGTTATTCTGGATTATGTAGGTGGCCCCAATATAGTCCAAGGATTCTTTAGAGTAGAAGAGAGAAGTAGAAAAGGAAGTCAGAGTAATAAGATATAAAAAGTATTCAACTTCCTATTGCTGGCTTTGAAAATAGAGGACAAAGGCCATGGACAAAGCAGCCTCTAAAACCTGGAAAGGGTCAAGGAAACATTCTTGAGAGCCTCCAGAAGAAACTCAGCCCTGCTGATACCTTGATTTTAGCCTCGTGACAATCATGTCAGACTTCTGTTCTATGGCATAGAAACACAGTAAATCTGTGTTATTTTTAAGGTACCAAGTATATGGTAATTTGTTGCAGGAAATTGTTATAATAAAATCTAATAATGACCAAAGACCTTTATGTCCTTAATTTTATTGTCGTGTGTTTTCTTTTAAAGGATAAATTGGGTTACACCTAACCTAAAGCAGAAATGAACTCAGGGTGAGCTGGGGTGACATTTATCTAATCAAATGTAACCTTTCTAGTTATTCATCTATTCATCCCACCAGTCAGGCAATCTGTCAATCAGAAATTGATTGAGAACCACTCTATGCCAGGAATCATGGAAACACTCGAGAGACAGAAATGGAAAATATATGCACTCTACCTATATTCTTGAAGTTAGAATTCTGTCTTTAAACTACTGAGGAAATTGCTATCACAAATATGCCCCCAAATATCTCTGACTTAAAATATTAAAGTTAATGTCTGTGCCTGTAAATCAAGTGCTGGTTAGATGGCTTTTCTGTCTAATACCCAACAAGCTATCATTCAATGATCCAGGCCTCTTTCATTCTGTGGTGCCATCATCTTTGAATTCAGTTCCTGCTATGGGGATAGGAGAGAAAGAAAACATGGAGGACTTCATGAGTGCTTTTGAAGGCCAGGCCTAGAAGCAACACATCATCTGAGTACGTTCCATTGGTACAGGCTCAGTAAGTAGTGTGGCCACAACGCAATTAACTGCAAAAAACAAAAACATAAAACAAAAACAACAACAGAAAAAAACCTAGGAGGAATAATTGTAATAGTTATCCTGTGGACTGAAGAAGAGAAAAATAAGACTAGGGAGATTGTTGCTGGCATTAGCTATAGTTTCTTGAGGACTGGATTCTTCTTATTCGTGGAGTATATTCACCTCTTATTCTAGAGGACAAACCCCAAATCTGTGCATTTACTTCAAACAACTCAAATGCAGGTTTCAGGTATCTGCATTTGAGTTGGGAGTTTGGTTTGTTCCATCTTATTCAATGGCCCTAAATCATGAAACAAAATTTATCCAGGCCATACCCCTCCCTAATAGTGGAAAAATTACAGCAGAAGTACAATCAGTACAAAGTACAATTTGCATGGAAAAGAAAGGAAGACAATTATGTCTACCTGTTATCAACTATTGAAAATTTTTGACGCAGTGGAAATTGTAGATATTGTACCAGCATTTTAAAATATTGACTTATATAGGGTCCCTGGGTGGCTCGATTGGTTGAGCGTCTGGCTTTGGCTCAGATCATAATCTCGTGGTTTGTGGGTTTGAGCCCCACATCTGGCTCTGTGCTGACAGTTCGGAGCCTGGAGCCTCTCTTTGGATCTTTGGATTCTGTGTCTCCCTCTCTTTCTGACCACGATCTCTCTCTCTCTCTCTCTCTCTCTCTCTCTCTCTCTCTCTCTCTCTCTCTCCCTCTCAAAAATACATAAGACATTAAAGATTAAAAAATTAAATATTGATCTATAAGATGAAATTAAATATCACAGCTATGATGGAGGTAAACTTGGTTATAGAACTTAAAGAATTGCCACATGTGCATGGAAAAAATTGCTTTCTTTCTCCTATTAATTCATCTTAATTAGTTTTGTGATACTAAAAATTGGCAGCATAATGTCAATAATATTCATTTCACATAAATATCTATACACAAAACTTGTTAATATTGTGGGCGGGATGTCAAGCAATACGAAATTAGTCTGCATAGGTGGAACCCATGCAAATTGAGCTAGTTAACTGTCTTTATGCAACTCATAAGATTAGAAATATTTTTAAGAATGTACACTGATTTAGGCCTTTTAGATAAAAGTTTCTTTTGTACAAAAGGGGCATGGAAAGCCAAAGGTTTTTTTTTTTTTTTTCAATTCAATGTGGATATTGAAATTTGCCAATATGTACCTTGGTTTAGAAATGTCCCAAATATTTACAAAATTTATAGTACAATTGCATTGTTATAATGTTTTTTATCATGGCATATTGATATTTTGGTAGTGTTCAACATTAAATTTATTTATATATTCAATGCTCTGTTATATTTTATACTTGATTCTCTTTTTTGTAAGGTAAATGGGGAGAGGCAAACTAGATCTTGAAAGTGTTTTTGAAGAGAGGTGGAAGTTGCTTAAAGTGGCTTTTAATCCCTTTAGACCCAAGATCACATATCTAGTAGGGAATAGAGCAAAAAGTTAAGCTCAAATTTGTTGGTCTTCAGTGCATATGATATTCTTTGTATTATTTCTAGCTGCCTATGTCAAATCTTATAGAAGACAGTCTAATATTTTTGATGACCGTTATTTCCAGTTACTTGTATGTATTTTTAATTTAATTTAATATTCACAACATATCCTCAAATTAGGATGCCTCTTTTAATAAATCTCTAATCACACTTAAAATTAAATGTAAGCTCTGAAGCACACTCACCGTCCCCCCCCCCTTTTTGTTGTTCTTCTACCAAAACAAGTACATTTCTCCCTCAAAACGCTTACTTCCCTGTCTCTCCATCCTGAAGTCTCATTTGCCAGAGTTTTATGTACCTACCTGATACATAGTTTTTCAGTGTTAGTCAATTTCTATTTGAAGAAAGTTGACCTGACTTCTCTGACCATCACTCTTTCATCTCTTCACATTTTATTTACCGTATGGGAAAACCTATCTTTCTTCCTATTGATCGATCTATCGATCGATCGATCGATCTATCTATCTATCTATCTATCTATCTATCTATCTATCTATCTAATCAGCTACCTACCTGGTGACCTATTTACCTACCTAAATCTCCCCACAACTGGAAAACAAAGCCCATGAAAGGAAATCTTTATTTCTTTCGCCAATACCCCAAGCATCTAAAACAGTCAATATATATTTGCTTAAGGGAGGAAATATGTACAAGTGAAGAAACAGGTTGCACGGAAGCTCAGTTCATAGAGTGAGTAATTATTGTGATAGTTATTGAACGCTATCTGACTCCAAATTCTGTGTAATACACTGGCTCCCTATAGGTTTGTTTTTGGGTTATTTTAGATAAAGCATATTCAGTTTATACTTCACTCAAAGGGATCTGCTGTGGATATAAGGAATGTTTTAAACATTGAGTAGGTCAGTGTTCTATATACACAAACATACACATACGATATTATAGAGAAGATTCTATGTTCTCCTGTTAGAGGATTTATAAAAAGTATAGTGAAATTTTTTTCTTTAAAATTTCATGGAAGACACATGTTTAAAAATAGTCTTTTAGTAGAGTCAGTCACTCTGAATTAAATTTTTATATTGATAACGTGGTTGATAAATGGTAGCAAACTCAGAGAATTTAAAAACGTGACAGGTTAACATATTCATATAATGGAAATTCTCATTCAGTGGTTTTATTTTTATATCCCCTCTTGTTCTAACCATTTCTGTCATTTAAACTTTAAAGGTTCTTATGGTATAGTGCCTCAGGATATGATTTTCTAGTTTATAAATAAATGATGCCCAGCCTAAAATGATGAACTATTGGGGAAGTGATAAAAGGGGATGATAGACCATTTGACTCTTAAAAATACTGGTAGCAAACAAAATATATGTTGGTAAGAAAAATTAGTCCTAAAGGAATATAATTGCTCTAGAATAAAAACATGCAATTAAAAATACTTTTTAGTTTTTAAAATATTTATATTGTTTTGTCAAATAAAGCGATACACACTAAAATAAGCAGTTTTCCCAGCAATTCACAACACCAAAACAATGCCAAATTCACAAAGACAATACTGAGAAAACTAAAATGAAAACTGATAATAATGGGGTGCCTGGGTGGCTCGGTTGGTTACATGTCTGACTTCGGTTCAGGTCATGATCTTGAGGTTCGTGAGTTCCAGCCCCAAATCAGGCTCTCTGCTGACAGCTCAGAGCTTGGAGCCTGCTTTGGATTCTGTGTCTTCCTCTCTCTCTGCCCCTCTCCCTCTCATACTCTGTTTCTCTCAAAAATAAATAAATAATTTTTAAAAATAATGATGATAATAATACTAGTAATACTTGTTTGTCTGTAGGCAACCTCTGCCATCACTTTTTAAAAAATCATTATGGTGGTTTAGTGGATTTTGCCTCAGTGTATTGGAATCACATCACTATACACATCTAAATCATAAAAGCAACATGATGAGTTCACAAAAATATAAAGCAGAATATTTTTCTTTCATTCAAGTTCTGGTTGAAGTGAAATGGTCTGTTAAAATTTTAAAGTATTTTTAAATGTTTTCTCAAATCTTTATTATTACTTAAAAAATTGTCCTATTGCTTTTAAACTATTTATTGTATTTTCAAAGAACATTAGTACTATCCACAGCAGTTCTTCAGAGATCTTTTTGGCTTCAGTATTCTTGATATCATATCAATAGCCCAGATGACATTCAACATAAATTTAAAGAAACATGGTGTCCTTAGGAAAGATTATTGAAAATAAGTGTCTATATCAAATATCTATAAATCAACTTATATTTATTTAATGACATCTACTATTTCTTTCAACAGCCTTGTTCCAAATTGACCTCCATCTGATATCCAATAGCACTTTAGTTAGAAATTATTTGTTCTCAATCAAAAGACTATAGATGCTGGTGAGGGTGTGGAGAGACGGGCACCCTCCTATACTGTTGGGGGCAATGTAAACTGGTGCAGCTGCTCTGGAAAACAGTGTAGGGGTTCCTCAAAAAACTATCCATAGAACTCCCCTATGACCCAGCAATAGCACTGCTTGGGATTTACCCAAGGGATAAAGAAGTGCTGAGGCATAGGAGCACATGTACCCCAATGTTCATAGCGGCACTTTCTACAATAGCCAAATCATGGAAAGAACCTAAATGTCCATCAACTGATGAATGGATCAAGAAGATGTGGTA
>PJEM01020316.1:0-13689 GCA_004023845.1 Helogale parvula
ATGGGAAGTGATGAGGTAGAAAGAGGTGGATTTTTGAGTAACCCTCAGAAAGAGGGGAGCCAAAGATAGAAGCTTTAAAGATGGTTGGCTTAGGCCGAGCAATGCCCCTGCATAGGGCCTAATCCCTGGAACCTGTGAATGGTTTGCTTTATGACTATTAAGATTAAGTTGAGGACCTTGAAATGAGAGAGTTATCCTAGATTATCCAATTAGGCCCAATCTAATCACATGGATTCTTAAAGTCAGTGAACTTTTCCAGTCCGAGGGAGCTATGGTCAAAGAAGAATGGTCAGAGATATGCAGAATTGCTGACTAAAGGAAGGGAGCCAATGCTGATGGCCTCTAGAATCTGAAAATTTAAGGAAATAAATAATTCTCCCTTAGAGTCTCCCAAAAGGAACACAGCCCTGCTGATGCCTAGATTTTAGTCCAGTGAGAACCATGTCTAACTTATTCCTAACTGCCTAACTGGAAGATAATAAATTTGTATTGTTTTAAGCCATTATATTTATAATAATTTGTTACTCGGAAAAGAAATACAGCGCTATAATGTCTTAGCCATTAGTGCTGTGGAGGGGTCTTGAGCCCCATGACATGAAGGGAACTCAGTCCTTATTGATAAAGTTGAGGAATTCAGGTAAAGTACATAGGCCCCCTCTTCACTTGTAATTTCCAGTTTTGTTGGATTGTGATTTCTTGTAAATTTTTAAAAAACATTATTTTGAAGGAGAGTGTGAGCGAGCTGGAGAGGGGCAGAAAGAGAGGGAGAGAGAGAATCTTAAGGAGGCCCCACACTCAGCTTGGAGCCCCGTGTGGGCTCAATGTCACCACTGTGAGATCGTGACCTGAACTGAAATCAATGGCTGGATGTTTAACCAACTGAGCCAGCCAGGTGACCTTGCATTGTGATATTTTTTTTATTTTGGAATTTAATGAGCTTTTCTTTGTGATCTAATATATGGCCAGTCTGTAATTACTTGCTTTCCACTTTATTTGTCTTTGGTTTATAAAAAGGTATTAAAATGCTCTATGAATGAAAATTTATCTTATATAACCTGTAACTTCTGCTTTAAGTTGCTTCCATGAGTTGAGATATAGATATTCATAATTATTTTTATCGTGAATTTTAGGCTTTTGTATTTTAGAATGCTCAAGACCATGGCTCCTGCTTATTATTTTTTGTTTGCAATTTTTTGTCTGTATTTCTCCATAATTTGTAATATGAACTTTTTATTCAAGTTTATCATATATATATATATAGTCAAGTGTGTATAAATGATGATACAATCAAAACTGTACAGCTTAAGTGAATTACCACAAAGGGAACAGATCAGATCTGTTAAAATAAGAGCTCAGATCAAGAAGTAAAACATTACCTGCACCCCAGAAATCTCTCTTGTGCTTCTGTTCAGCCAGGACCTCCCCCAAAGTAACCACCATGTATCAGTTTTGTCTGCTTTTTAAACTATACATGTATAGAATCCTACAGTATATAACCTTTTTGGAGGCTTCATTTGCTCAACATTATGTCTGTGAGATTCATCCGTACTGGCTGTAGAAAGAGCTATTGTTCACTTTGCTAGGCGCACGTTCCAGTGCATGAATATACCAACTGTACTTGTCTGTTCAACAATTGTGATACTGTTGATGCGCTTATGTTTTGTTTCATGAATAATGATGCTAGGAGCATTCTTACACTTATCACTTTGGGTTCATATGCATCCATTCTTTTGAGTCTATTTCTAGGAGAAAAATTGCTGGGTCATAGGGTAAGTGAATCTGTTTAAGCAGATAATCTGTTTTCTAAAATAGCTAAACCAGTTAGTACTCCCATCCACAGAATGTGCACGTTCCAACGGCACCCCTTTCTCATTAACACATGGCATTGTCAGACTGTAAAATCTTTGTCACTATGGTAGCTCTATTCTGGTATTGCATTGTGGTTTTCTTAACTTAGACTAATGAAGTTGAATGCTTTTGTTTTAATGTCTGTAGACCATTTGGATGTCTTCTGTTGGGGAATGCTTGTTCATATCCTTTGCCTTTGCTTTGAGGGGAGCCGTTCAAATTTGGGGGAGCTTGTCTGTCCTTTTATTGTTGATTCGAGCAAGTTCTTTATTTAGCTTGGATGTGAATCCTTTGTCGGCTCTTGTATTGCAAATATCATCTAATCCATGGTTTGCATTTTCACTAGTAGTTTTCTGAGGAACAGAAATTGTTTTCTAAAATGTAGTTTCATTTAAAAAAATAAATACAAATCAAAAATTAAAATGTAGTTTTATTTATTATTTTTCCCTTTGTGGTTTGTACTCTCTCTACCCTATTTATGAAATCTTTGCCTATCCCAGAGGCATGAAGGTATTTGTATTTTCTTCCTCATTAATATGTTTTACATTTAGGTGTACGAACCTCCTGGAATTGACTTTTGTGTATGTTGTAAGGCAAAGATCGATTCATTTCCTCCTTATAGATAATCAGTTGACCTGGCATCATTTGTTGAAAAGTCCGTCTTTCCTCCCTGATAATCTCTGCTCGGAAATCTACCTTGTCTCATATTAATGTAACCACTCTGGCATCCTCTTGATTATGATTTCCATGGTATATATTTTGCAATTCTTTTACTTTTAATACCATTTTTATACCATTATATTGCAGATAAACTGACATCTTGAAAATAATCAGCCTTTCATGTCACAAATGTGATAAATTCCTCCATTCATTTAGATGTTCTGCAATTTCGCTCTGTTATTTGTAGTAATTAATGCAGAGGCCTTGTACTTATTTTGTTAAATTTATAAGTATTTGAAATTTTTATTGCTATTGTAAAAGCTGCCATTTAAAAAAATTTTTAATGTTTATTTTTTTATTTTTGAAAGAGAGAGAGACAGCATGAGTAGGTGAGAGGCAGAGAGAAAGGGAGACAGAATCCAAGGCAGGCTCCAGGCTCTGAGCTGTCCCCACAAAGTCTGATGCAGGGCTCGAACCCATGAGCAGTGAGATCGTGACCTGAGCTGAAGTCAGACGCTCAACTAGCTGAGCCACCCAGGTGCCCCAAAAGCTGTCATTTTTAATCTAACTTTTAATTGCCTAATTTTTGCTTGTATGTTGAAATATAATTGACATTCTTACTCTCTCTGACTTCATGTTTTTATTCTTAAATCTTTGTTTCTACCAATGACTTGGCTGCTTTAAATGATATCCTTTCTCTCTGTTATAAATGAAGCAATCAGTGAGCTTGTCTATTTTCCATTTTGTAAACTTTACCCCTATATTAGTTATTAATGTAAAACATACTACCCTAAAAAACAATAAATATGTATTATTTTAATACCATTTTTGTAGATCAGGAATTTAGGAGTGGCTTAGCTGGGAAGCTCTCTCTGGCTTAAGGTCTCACAAAGTTGCAGACAAACTCTTGGCCAGGCCACAGTCATCTGAAAGCATGACTGAAGCTGGAGGATTACTTTCCAAGATGATTCCCTCACATGGCTGTTGGCAAAAGACATTAGTTCCTCTGTATGTGGACTTCTATACGGCTCCTATAGTGTCTTCATGACATGTCATATGGCTTTCCCCAGAGCAGAGAGACAGGAAGAGAGTGTACTGTAGAAGCCATAATGCCCTTTTTGACATATCTTTTTACTCCATCATTTCCACAATATCTTCTTGGTACATAAGTCTGGTCTATTCAATGCAGGAAGCAACTACACAGTGTTAATACCAAGTAGAAGATACCTGTGGGGACCATTCAGCATACTGGTACCGTAATCTCCATCTTATGTTTTAGTTTAGATTTGCATTTAAATATGATCAACATGACTACTTTTCCTGAAATTTTCTCTATTGTCTCTTTTGTGGTAGGAATATGTCCTCTATTAGTTTAGAAAGCACTCCTGGGAACAAAATTCCCTAAGTTCTTGTGGCTAGAACTTTTTATATCCTTTATACTTGAAGGACAGCTTGACTGCATATAAAATCTTTGACTGTGGAGGCCCCTGGGTGGCTCTGGGGGCACCTGGATGGCTCAGTCGGTTTAATGTCCAACTTGTGCCTCAGCTCATGATCTCACAGCTTATGGGTGCCAGCCCCACATCAGGCTCTGTGCTGAAAGTTCTGAGCCTGGAGCCTGTTTCAGATTCTGTGTCTCCTTCCCTTTCTCTCTCTCTGCCTCTCCCCAACTTGCACTCTGCCTCTCTCTCTCAAAAATAAATAAACATTAAAATTTTTTTGAAAATCTTTGACTCTATCATTTATTTTCCAACAAGTATATTGGAGAGACTATCTCACTATTTGGGGAACTGAATTTAGCAGTGGAGAAGTCTAATGACAACTGAATTTCCTTTTTCTCATGGGTAACGATATTTTTATTGATTTCCCATGGGTTTAGCCTAATAATTTTATTAGGAAATGTTTTGGTACTCACCATTTTGAGTCATTTTTCCCTGAAATATGGAGTGTCTTTTGATTATGTATATTCATGCTTTATTTCAGGAAATTATTTTTTAATGATAAAAATGTAATTTTTAACATTTGTTCTCTGCCTTGATTTGGATTTCATCGGTAGGGGTCTGCTTAGTTGTAAATTGAGGTATCTCTGACTTTCATTGTTTTCTTCCCATATTGTTATCTCTTTTTTTCTTTCATTTTGTGCCATTCATTAACTTCTGTATTCTTTGTCCATGCTACACTTTCTATATTTGTCACACCTTGTGCTTCTTTTAGTTTATTCTTTGTTTCTAAAGTGTTTTTAGAGACCAATGGAATAGAATAGAGAACCCAGAATTGGATCCACAAATGTATGGCCAATTAATCTTTGACAAAGCAGGAAAGAGTATCCAATGAAAAAAAGCCTCTTTAACAGATGGTGCTGGGAGAACTGGACAGCTTTATGCAAAAGAATGAAACTAGACCACTTTTTTACACCATACACAAAGTAAATTCAAAATGGATGAAGCACCTCAATGTGAGACAGGAAACCATCAAAACCCTAGAGGAGAAAGCAAGAAACAACCTCCTTGACCTCAATCTCAGCAATTTCCTACTTGACACATCCCCAAAAGCAAGGGAATCAAGAGCAAAAATGAACTATTGGGACCTCCTCAAGATAAAAAGCTTCTGCACTGCAAAGGAAACAATCAAAAAAACTAATAGGCAACTGAAGGAATGGGAAAAGATAGTTGCAAATGACATATCAGATAAAGGGCTAGTATCCAAAATCTACAAGGAACTCATGAAACTCCACACCCAAAAAACAAATAATCCAGTGAAGAAATGGGCAAAAGACATGAATAGACACTTCTCCAAGGAGGACATCTAGATGGCCAACAGGCACATGAAATGATGCTCAGCGTCACTCATCATCAGGGAAATACAAATCAAAACCACACTGAGATACCACATCATGCCAGTCAGAGTGGCTAAAATGAACAAATCAAGAGACTCTAGATGCTGGTGAGGATGTGAAGAAACAGGCACCCTCCTACACTGTTGGTGGGAATGTAAACTGGTGCAGCCACTCTGGAAAACAGTGTGGAGGTTCCTCAAAAAATTAACAGTAGAATTCCCCTATGACCCAGCAATAGCACTGCTAGGGATTTACCCAAGGGATACAGAAGTGCTGATGCATAGGGGCACATGTACCCCAATATTCATAGCAGCACTTTCAACAATAGCCAAATCATGGAAAGGGCCTAAATGTCCATCAACTGATGAATGGATCAAGAAGATGTGGTTTATATATACAATGGAGTACTACAGAGCAATGAGAAAGAATGAAATCTGGCCATTTGTAGCAAAGTGGATGGACCTCGAGGGAGTCATGCTAAGTGAAATAAGTCAGGCGGAGAAGGACAGATACCATATGTTTTCACTCATAAGTGTAACAGGAGAAACTTAACAGAAGACCATGCGGGAGGGGAAGGGGAAAAATAGACCATGGGGAGAGGGAGGGAGGCAAATCATGAGAGACTCTTGAATACTGAGAACAAACTAAGAGCTGTTGGTGGAGGGGGAGAGGGGAAGGGAGGTGATGGGCATGGAGGAGTGCACTTGTGGGGATAAGCAGTGGGTGATATATGGAAACCAACTTGACAATTAACTATAAAAAACAAGACTAAAAAATAAAATAAAGTGGTTTTGCCTGTGTTTTCTTTCATACTTGAATTCTACGAACTTTTGTATATAGTCTATTCATCATTTCCTTCCCATTCCTGAGATCATTGTAACATTTGTGCATGTAGTCTTGCCTCAGAGCTGTGATTGTATCATCAAATTTTTTTTTACTTATAGTGGAATGTTAGATAATACTTCTAATATTCTCTGATGTCTTTTAGGCAGTTTTCTTTATATATACGAGAATTCTGGCATTCTTTTCAAACTTATATGTAACAATGTCTTTGGACACAGTGCTTCTAATTTTGTTTTGTTTTTTTGGGGGATGTGATAGATTACCTCAGAATAGCTGTAACTGGTGCTTTCCTCTGAAAAGGTAGTTACTAGGTTCTGCTCAGGAGTTCTTTCCTCTGTTACTACAGTAGAAGACAATTGCTTTAAAATATGGTTCCTCTGAACAACCTGGTTTTCTTCATTGTTCAGAATGTAACCTGGTTCAGGACTCCTATTATCAGTTCTGAGTTCCCCAGTGTCTTCTCTGCTGCAATTAAAGAATACAGCCAATCCCCCAATTTATTTGATGAGGCCAGTATTACCCAGATACCAAAACTAGACAAAGCATATCTCATAAGAATTTGAGTACAAAAATCCTTAACAAAATATTTGCAAACCAAATCCAGCAACATATAAATGAATGTGGAATATATCCCAGGGTTGTCTGAACATCCAAAAATCAATTAATGTGATATATTATATTATTAGAATCAAACCCAAAAATTACAGTGTCATTTTAATAAATACAGAAAAAGCATTTGACAAAAGCCAATTATAAAAATACTTATAAATTAGGAATGAAAGGGAATTTTCTTGATTTAATATAGGGCACCTACAAAAATCCCATACTTAATAGTAAATATCTGAATGTTTTCCCCCTAAGATCAGAAATAAAAGAATGGCTGTTTTTGCCACTTTTATTCAATACTGTAGAGATTTTACAGGGCAGTTAGGCAAGAAAAAAGAAATAAAAAGCATCTATATTGGGAAAGAAGTAAAACTCTGTTTACACACGACATTATTTTTTAAATATAGAAAATCTTACAGAATCCATATACAGAAAAACTCTTAGAACTAATAAAGGAGTTTAGAAAAGTTTTAGGATACAAAGGACGCCTGGGTGTCTCAGCTGCTCATGATTTGACTCTTGATTTCCACTCAGTCATGATCTCATGGTTGTGAGTTTTGAGTATAGACTCCCTGCTGGTTGCTGAGCCTGCTTAAGATTCCCTCTTTCCCTCTCCCTCTGCCCCTCCCCTGCCACAGAAAAAAAAAGAAAAGTAAAAGAAAAGTTTAGGATACTAGATCAATAGATAAAAATCAAGTATATATTTATACACTTGCCGTGAAGAATACAAAAATGAAATTAAAGAAGTAGTTCCATTTGAATAGCATCAAAAACATAAAATATATAGGTATAAATTTAATCAGTGAAGTGTAAATCTCATACTCTGAAAACCATAAAACAGATATTCAAATAAAAACTTATAAATGAAGATTCATAGCAGCATATTTATAATAGTCAAAAGGTGGAAACAGCCCAAATGTCCATTAACAGATGCATGGCTAAACAAAATGTGGTCTAGGTCGTACAATGGAATATTATTTAATAGAAATTAATGAAATATTGATACATGCTACAACTTGGATGAACCTTGAAAGCATTATGCTAAATGAAACACACTAGTCATAGTAAATTCACATATTATAGGATTCCATTCATATGAAAGTCCAGAATAGGGAAATCTATCTACAGAGACAGAAAGTGGATTAGTGGTTTCCTGGAACTGGAAGAGACGAGGAGGGAGAATGAGTCTCTTGGATTTTGGTCTGGGCCAGGATCGCTGCAGACTCCCTCTGACCTTTCTTCAGGGAAGAAAATGGCGTTCTTAGTCCATTTGAAATATTTTAGGAAAACCTGACCTCTCACAATTCCTTCCCTCTAGCTCTGCTGTCTCAGGAGTCTGCTTCACCAGGAGAGTAATCTAGAAGACTGATTCTTGGAATTTTAAGTCATGGCCCATGTGAGTTGGAATTGCCTCTTTCCAAAATTATAACCATTTATATCACATCATATGAGTATTTTTATTTCTTAAACTACTTACTTGAGTCACTATTCATTGTATAAGTGGGAAACAGTCCACTGCCTTTCCTAGGTGTCCCTCTTCTGTCCAGCATAACATTCAGCACCTCCTGTGTCCTAAGACTGACAGAGCACTGAAGGAGAAATATTTTCCCTTAAAGGAAATAGTAGAGACTTTCTTTTCAAATCTCTGGCTTAACAGAGTGGAACTGAGTGGCTAAAAGGGATACACTACAGGAAAGCTTTTAGGTACTCTGTAGAATGGGGTATATCAAGTAGTAAAGGTGAGAGTTGGTATTCATTTTAGTATATGGCACTTTATCGTGTGTTTAAATAGAGGATATGATGGAAGATTAAGTTCAGAGAGATCAGGGATCTTTCCAGGAATCAATGAGAGATTAATATTAACAAGACATGTGCTGATTGCCAGTTACTTAGCCAAGAGCCCAGAGATTTTATATATTCCCACAGAAAATGGTATTCTCCACAGAAAATGGCATTCAGTTAGGGAGTTGTATCTCTTCCAAGAATCCTTGCAACGTCAGCTAACAGAAAATTCAACTAAAATAGCCTAAAGGGGAGAAAATTTTGGCATACGATAAATCTGGAGTTAGTCATTTAAGCCTGCTGTGGCATCCCAGTGGTATCAACAAAGAACTCAGGATTCTGGGCAGCCATCCTTTTGCCTGGTATTTGTCATGGGAACGTCATAAGGATGTTGTGACTGAACAACAGAGATTTTGAGAGCATATAGACATTCAGCTTCCATGTCATTCCCCCCCACTATAGGCAGCCAACTTCAGTTTCCTGCTCGGTGAGCATCCCACTTCCTGTGTGCCCTTCTTCATTTGTTTTCCTTCTATCTAAAAGATTTCTTTTAATTTCACCATTGATGCTTGGGGTTGTTGTTTCAGCAGGTGATGATGTTTAGGGATGTAGCTGTAGACTTCTCTCAAGAGGAGTGGGAGTGCCTGGACTTGGAACAGAGACATTTGTATAGAGATGTGATGTTGGAGAACTACAGCAATATGATCTCACTAGGTAAGATTCAGAATTTGACCCCAGAACTTTCTGCTTTCTACATTGTGAACTTTTGAATTGTCTTTCAAGAGTCTAGGGGAATTTCTGACTTCTTTCAGGGAAATTGGCTTACGCTTTGTAAATTTGGTTCTAGCAATCCTCAGTGGGAACCTCCACCTTCTCATCCTTTAGAAATACTTTATGCTTTTTTTCTTGCTCTTCCTATAATTATTTTTCTTCCTTCATAACCAAGGGACTAGATGCAAACTTTGAAACCTTTACCACTTGGTCATTTCCTGTTTCTTATCTCTGATTCAGGACTCTGCATTTATCAGCCAGATGTGTTCTCTTTACTCGAGAAGGGAAAAGAGCCCTGGATATTTTTACAGGATGAGACAAGAGGACATTGCCCAGGTGAGTGAGGGTTGAGCCAGCACAGGGGCACCATCATTGCAGCAAAGAGCCCAGGGGGTTAGTGAGGCAGCAGCGTCTCTGAAATGTTGGTCTCAGGTTTCCTCCTAAGGGAATAAAATCCTGTGGATGAAGGCCTGAGACCCAGAACCAAAAGTAACCTTTTCAACGTGAATTTCCAAATGACCCTTCTTTACACCTCCAAATACCACTCCTGTGCAGTCCTCTTTATTTGCTTTTTCTCGTATTATAAAAAGGTATCATTCTTTTTCTCTAGTAGTCAATTTATCAATGCTTTAATTCAGTTGCTCTCTTTTTTTATTTAGATACTTATGCATTTCTTCATTTAGGTATTTGTAAATTTCTCCCTAAAATTTTTTTGACCTGATTTTTTATTTTCCTTCCTATATCTTGTATTTTTCTTATTCTGCCTAAATTCTCCTTGCTTCTGTATTTCCCGCACTCATTAATTCATTCTTTTAACTAACATCTGTTGATTTTCCAATTTCATTTTGGGATAAGAAGGGTTAACAAAGAGTATATAATCTTTATGAAAGTGTCTTAATGAAACTTGTATTCTTTTCTTCTCCTGGAACATGTCCATACATTTTGGCAAAATAGACTCTACATCAAGAGAACACCTAGTAGGCTGCTTAGTTGAAAATCAGGAATATAGGAGGAAATGGCTTCTGGCTACAGTGAATGGGAAGTGGCCAAAGAGGGGTTAAGGCTAATGGAGGACAACAAAGAGAATGCAGTGTCATAAAAGACAAGTCCCAGCTGTCAAGAGGAAAGAAGGGGTATATTTGGCAAGTTGAGGTTAATTGATGAATTTTCTATTATGTGCAAGATTCAGATTGAAATAACATACTGTTGGAGCTTCTTTTTTATTTGAAATATCTAGGAAAGAAAATAAATTTTATTTCCTTACTGGAATCACATTTGTAAATTCCAGAAGCCATATTTTGTCTTAAAATTGTTCTTTTTCTGAACTATTTTTAAAATAGTTTATTGTCAAATTGGTTTCCATATAACAACCAGTGCTCTTCCCCACAAGTGCCCTCCTCCATCACCACTACCTCTTTTCCCCCTCCCCCTCCCCCTTCAACCCTCGGTTTGTTTTCAGTATTCAGTAGTCTCTCAGATTTTGCGTACCTCTCTCCCCAGCTCTCTTTCCCTCTTCCCCTCCCCATGGTCCTCCATTAGGTTTCTCCTGTTTCTGAACTATTGATACCTGCAACAACTTGAATGAATCTCAGGGATATTGTGCTGAGTGAAAAATGCCAACTCAAAAGGTCACATGCCAAATGAATTCATTTATAGAACATTCTGGAAATCACTAAACTATAGCCATTGAAAACATATTAAGGGTTGCTAGGGGTTAGAGATGGGCAGGGGAGAGTGGTGATGGTGGTTATGGCCATAAAGAGGGAGCACAAGAGGTAAATCTGTGTAGTAATGGTCTTGGTCTGTGGTGATTACAGGAATCCACATATGTGATGAAATGACATAACTATACATATGCGCTGTGCCAATATCGGTTTCATGGTTTTGATATTGTGCTTTAATTATGTAAGATGTATTCATTGGACAAAACTGGGTAAATGGTACTCTTTGCGACTTCTTGTGAATCTATAATTACAGTTGACCCTTGAACAACTCAGGGTTTTGAGACACTGACCCCTTGCACAGTCAAAAGTTCATGTATAAATTTTGACCTCCCAAAAACTTAACTATTAGTAGCTTACTGTTGACTGGAAGTCTTACCAATAACATAAATTAACACATACTTTATATGTTACATGTGTTATATAATGTTTCCTTAAAGTAAGCTAGAGAAAAGAAGATGTATTAAGAAAATCATAATTAAGAAAAAATAAATTTAGAGTACCAGAAAAAAAAACTACATATAAGTGGATCCATGCAGTTTAAACCTGCATTGTTCAAGGGTCAACTGTATTTTAAAATAAAAGCTTTTGTAACATATTCCGGTCCTTAAGGTCTATGCAATTTTATCTTATATTTTTATTCCCTAAACACTGCTATGTGCTTTTAAATTTTAGGTTAATTTTCACATACTATGAAGATACTATTGTATATTAAGGTTATTCTGTATTTCTTGTTACTAAAGTTACAATTCTTGGTACACATCAATTATTCATGGGTTTTTTCCACTTTGCATGATGGTTGTGTCTCAGATATGAAATTCCTTAGCCAAAGGATAAAGTTAGAAGACTTTAATTTGTGCCCAATTAATTGAACATAGTTAATTGATTAGTCATTGAAAAAGTTACTTTAAATCATACAAAATTATGTGACTACAATAAACTGTATTTATTTACAACCCATAACCATTTCACCCGCGTTTCATTATAAGGCCAGGGCATGCTCTCCCTCCCTAACTGGAGTTCTGCCTATTCTTTCTTATATTAACCACACTATAATTCATTCTCCTAATTTTTTGGTTTCTGTTTTTTAATATGAATTTAGTCAATCTTACTGTAGAATCTCTTTTTCCCCTAGTCTTTATAATTGACTCTAAACTACTTAAATAAAATTTGTAGTCTTCTTTAATGAGTTTTTTTATTCAGTTAGTTTTCATACAAAACAATCTTTCTCTCAAATTCTTTATATATGATATTAACATACACAAGTTAAAATGTCAAAAACAATTGGTATAAACAAGATTGGAAACAAATAGACTCATGGTAAACACATGGGTATCTGAGAGGTAGCTATGACTTTAATGTATTTGTATATTGTGGGAATTCATATGTTTTCAGAAGGATTAGAGGGCATGGTTCATGTGAAGGTCAGGGATGATATCAGTTTCAACATAGTCTTACTACAAATGAGTTATTTTTATTTTTATTTATTTACTTTTTTAATGTTTGTTTTTGAGAGACAGAGTACAAGCAGGGGAGGGACAGAGAGGGGGAGACACAGAATTCAAAGCAGACTTCAGGCTCTGAGTTGTCAGCACAGAGCCCGATGTAGGGCTCGAACTCACTAACTGTGAGATCATGACCTAAGCCAAAGTTGGACACTCAACTGACTGAGTTATTTTTAATTAAAGCCTTCTAATGATTTTAATAGGTTAAAGGCTATTGATTTCTATTGAGGATGGATATTTCCCCTTTGTTTACTGAATTACTGGTTGTATTTATTTGATAAATGCTGTGTGCTTGATCTATCCTTATCATTTGTTGGCTTAATATTTTGTATTTTTAGTGGGAGTAGGCATTCACATGAAAGAAACACTAATACACTGATACCTAGTTAGGGTGACTGAAAAGATATTTATTTTCTTAAGACTTTAGTTTTATTTTGGTTCTAAAATTTTTGCTTTACAACTTAATCAAGATATAACTAAAGAATAATAAACTGCATATATTTGAAATCTGCAGTTTGATCTGTTCTGACATTGTTATATACATGATATAATCACTATAGTTAAGACACATATACTTCAGTTATTGCCAGATTTTCCTTGTGACCCTTTGCTATTCATCCCCCTTTCTACTCCCGTCTTCAAGAGATCGCTGACCTGCTTTTTGTAACTCTAGATTAGTTTATATGCTCTAGACTGTTACATAAATTGAGTTGTACAATGTGTACCCTTTTTTCCATTTTGCTAGCCTTGTGTCTTTTGCTAGCATGATTTTGAAATTCATCTATGTGGTTGCATGTATCAATAGTTTATTTGTTGTTTCCCTGTACTACTCCATGTATTGCTATTCTTTATTCATTCATTCACCTGTTCATGGAATTTGTTCTGAAAATTCTCAGCCATTATATTTTCTTTTTTTTAAATATAACACTATTTATTTTTTTAACATATGCAATTATTTTCCGTCATTTACAATACAGTAGTTACAATGACACTCCAAACAGAAAAGCAAAGTAAAAAATCAAAACCCCAACTTCTATTTCATGTAATTAGACTTATACAGAAACTAGAAGGTTAAGTAACAACTAGTTAATCACCTAATTTCACAGCTATCTGAAGT
>PJEM01020317.1:0-13773 GCA_004023845.1 Helogale parvula
TATCCTGCTGGAAAAAATGTCTGTAAGACTAAAAAGATGACCCACATCTCATTATTAAGAACAACCAAATGCTAAATTTTGTAGTAATGTACTAATCATAGGTTCAATAAAGAGAGACTCTGTGGATTGGAATAATTAATGAGGTTTCACCAAAGGAAATGGAATCACCTGAAATCTTATTAATTTTGGTTCTATTCTTGATAGGATGACTATGAAGCAAAAAGAAACAAACAAACAACAAAATGTATTTGTAGAAATGACTTAGAAAATCTAAGGAATGAATGATCTAAGTGGAGTTGATGTAAACTTGAAGAAGAGGTATTTCATAGATTAAATTCTGGTCTGTGCTGAGTTGTTATTGCATTAGTTTTCTATTGCTGTATAACAAATTACTACAAATTTACCACTTTAAAACAGCACATATTTATTAGCCTACAGTTTCTCTGGGTCAGAATTCTGGGCACAGCTTAGCTCAGGATCTTCTACTCAGGGTTTCAAAAAGCTGCAATCAAGATGTTGATTATGCTGCATTCTCCCCTAGAGGCTTAAGTAGGGAAGTATCTGCTTTCAAACTCTGTTTAGGCTGTTGGCAGAATTCTAATCCTTGTGGCTCTGTGACTGAGGACCTTGTTATTGGCTCTTGGCTGGAGGTTGTCTTTAGATCCAATAGGACACCCAAAATTTCCTGCTATATCAACTTTTCCATAGTCATGATATGACAGTTTGCTTCAAGGCCAGCAGGCCTTGATCTTGGTCTGCTAAGATATATATATATATATGTGTGTGTGTGTGTAATCTTAGGTGATATATCTATATATCAGTTTGTCTATCTCTGTATATACTATAGGTATCTTAAGATATAGATAGCTAGGTAGGTAATAGATTATTAACCTAGTCATAGGAAGTATCCTAACATCTTTAGTGTATATATAATATATAGTACATATTAAGTATGTATATATACTAAATATATATATTTATATATTTTTAATATATTTATATATATATATTTTTTAGTTTTTAGTTTTTTTTAATTTTTAGTTAAAACCAAGTCACAGGTCCTTCCTGAATTCAAAGAGAGAAAATAAACTCATTAGGATTTGCACCTTAGGGTTTCCATTAATTCATTAGGACTCACACCTTAGGGTATGTCCACCTAGATATTAAATATGAAATAATATATTTCTATCATATTTTATTGTACTAATTAAGAATTCAGCACTTTAGATGGTGATCTTTAAAAATCTCTTTCTCCTTCCTAAAATCTCAGTGTCGAAAGACAATTCAACATGTGTCTCCCACATCTCTGCATATCTTCTGAGCAAGAGGCATTTGTTCTGTTTGCACAGATGTCTGTACAGCTAATGTCTCCCTCCAGGGCAGATGCCAGACTGCTTCCTGACCAGGGTGATGAGATAATTTTTCCTTCCTGGAAAACATTAGACAGGTTTGCTAGCATCCACCCTGTAAGACTGAGGGTTTCCTATACTGAGGGTTCCTCAGCATGTGCAGCATCCATGGGAGCTCATCGCCCTGATGGGACTAGGGAAGCAATGGGAATCAATTTGGACATGAAGCTCATATTGCCTGCTATTCCATGGATACTAAAATCCTTTGTCTCTGATCCAGGGGGTCTTGTGTCTTTTTCCAGCCTCTATGAAGCTGTGGGCAGGCTAATGTATTAGCTTGTAAGCAGGGCAAAATATCAGACACTTCATAATTCTTGACATTCATTTTTTTAACATAAATTAAGAGATTAGGGTAAGGTTATTTCTAAGATTCTATTCTTTCTTATTTTTAAAAACAATTTCATAATTCTTTTATTTTTTTAGTAATCTCTACACCCAATGTGGGGCTCAAAATCACAATCCCAAGATCAAAATCACATGTTCTACCACCTGAGACAAACACGAGCCCCTAAGATTCTTTTCATCTTTAATCTTTGATATTCTGATACTCTAATTGACTCTGTCGTTTCCATCATTATCATAGAAGAGCTCAACCAGTTTTGTATTTGACATCATTAATGGGGTGTTTAAATACTTCACAATAGTCTGGAGATAGTCAAGATTATTTAAAACCATTTTTTAACTAATAAAGAAATCACATTTATTTTAATTTACTGGTACTGCTGATGTAATGCATTCACCATTTGGGAAACAAGTCTGCTAGGATACTGTTTGACTGGGAATCAGGTACTTTTCCCTTAGATCATGTGTTTATTTTAGTTTTCTGTTTATGACAGTGTTGCCATCTTGCCAAAACAAAATTCTATCCTTTGTGCTTCTTTAAGTCATGTTTAAATAGAAGTCACTGAAATATGTCATCCTGTATTTTATTAATTTTAGAGAGAGAGAGAGAAGGAGCATGAGATGGGGAGATGGGAAGAGGGAGAGAGAGAGAGAGAGAGAGAGAGAGAGAATCTTAAGCAGTCTTCATGCTCAGCACAGAGCCCAACATGGGGCTTGATTCCATGATCTGGGGTCATGACCAGAGCTGAGATCAAGAGTTAGACGCTCAACCCACTGAGCCACCCAGGTGCCCCTTCTACATCTGTATTTTGTTCAAACTTTTCCTCTCACATTTTCAAACATTAAATTGTCTGTTGTTAATTAGCATTTCTTAATTGATTTTTTGTTTATTATGAAAAAGTGAAGTGCTTTGGCAGGAGATAGAATTGCAGTGAGCCATTGAACAGGGTTGGGAGCCTGAGAAGGCATCCTGAAACAAACTTGTACAGGTAGGCAAAGTACATAGATATCATAAGAAGTGTTCCTCAAAGTCAGCAAAGGACCCATAACTGCAGGGGAGACCAGCCTGGTTTTGCAATTTTGCTATTTTCTTCAGCTATAATTGAAAATAGGCTCAAAAGTTAGTTTTTATTACACTTGCAAGATGTATTTAGATTTCAAAAATAGTTAATAAATTTTTTCATAGAAAATTATATTTGGCTTAGCTGTTTAAAATGAAGACCCAAGTATTAAAAGAAACACAAAAAACTAACATTCTAACATCAGAGTTTGTGCCACATATAAGCATCCTGTGTGCATGGGTGTGTGTGTGTGTGTGTGTGTGTGTGTATTTACATGATAGGTCAAGCTGATATAACAATGTGACCCTACTCCATCCAAAGGGTAGGTTTCGGGCAAAAGAGCATTTATTTGGAGCTATCCTTTCTCCTCCCCTCTCAGCCTTACGTGATGATGATGACAATGATGAAGATAAAGGTGATGATGACCACAATAGCACAATAGATGTGACAACACATTTATCAAGGCTTTAATGTATATCAGACATTATTTGTTGTGCTTTACTGGTGTTCCATTTATCCCTGAAAACAGTTTTTGGATTGACTATTAAACCCATTTTCATGAAACTATAGCAAAAAGATCTTACATAACTTGCCCAAGTTCAAATAATTTTTAAGTGGTATCAGAAGTTTATCCTAAGGGTAAATAACTTCTCAGTGTACTGGGGATTTTTTTCCAGTTCAGAGCAACAGAAGAGAAAACAAAAACAAAAACATTCAAGTTTTGAATTTGTAAAAATGAACCTTAGATTTAATGAGAAATGAGAAATCTATTAGATGTTCCACATATCATTAATTTGGAACAATGAGCAAATAAGAAAAGAAATAACCAAAGAAAGATAGATAAGGTTCATTAGAGGGGGACAGAGACCAAGAGCTAGAAGATTCTTCCCTCTTTCCTGCATCTCAGCGTCTCCCACTGTGAGGTCAGTTCCAACAGCATTCAGCATGTCATAGTTCCTTGTCATGATTGAAAGCCCTCCTCAACTGCACATTCCTCTTCAAATACCTCTCCATCTCTCTGCTTCCCTTGCCAGAAAAAGTCTCCAAAGAGCTAGCTATGCCTATGACTATACTTCTTGGTTTCTTCTTTATCTCACTTCAGACAGGTCTCCTGCCCTATCTACACAGAAACTGCCTTTGCCCAGGTCACCAGTGAGTCCTGTGTTGTCTTCTTCAACACATATTTCTAATTCTTATCTTACTGTACCGCTCAGCATTCCCTAACAAAGGTGATTATCCTGCCCTTTAAAAAACATTCCACCTCTCAGCATAACATCATCCTTGACTCATTGGCCTCGTGTTTCATTGGCCTCTCTTTCTCAGTCTCTTTCCCTGGCCTCTCCTGGATGAACAAATTCACATCAACTCTGTTCATCTTTGTGCCTATACCAGTGATTGGCCCATGAGAGCACTCAATAAATATTTGCTGGACATAAAAGTGAGTGGGTGAATGGATGGATGATTGAGGAGATTAATAAATGAAGTGTTACAGAAGCACATAGGGAGGAAAGATTAACTTTGCCTGAGGCAGTCAGAAAAGTTTTTCTGGAGGAAATACAACTTGACCTGTCCTGAGAGATGTGTCATGATTTGTCTAATGAACAAACAAGACATCCCTTTCCAGAAATGAATGTTCTTACAAAATTAACACAGCGTACCATTTCTTAGGAAGCTATGGGAGAATGTATTATTTCTAAAGGAGAAAATAAGCTGAGAAAGAGATTAGGAGATGCAAGAGGTCTAACACAAGTAAGAGGGAAAGGAAATACCCTGGAAAAGGGAAAAGGGAGATGTTAATGGCTGGGCAGCGGGCCCAGAGATAAGCAGTCCAGATTGGATGAAGAGGGCAGAACACAGCAAGAAGATGAATGTGATAGATGCACTTCTGCTAAGAAGTTGAGTCTGGTAGGTACATAGAAATCCAGGTTAATTAAAAAGAGGCGTTATTAAATATAGATAAAATGAAAGTTATAAAAAAAGAAAATCACAGCTAAGGTGTGGATAGTGTTTACATTCATAATTATGCAAATACTAAATATTTATTTGATTGAAATTATATTTTAACTTTGTAGGAAGGATGAAAGAAAGGGGAAAGTCTGTGTTTGGGGGAGGTATAGGCACGAAAGAGAACTAAATTCTTATGTTCTACAGAGGAAATTCATTAAAAATGGCTAACACCTTTAAAAATTACTAAGTAGCATTATAAATATATCATTTTGAAATAGGAGTTAAAAGCTAAAAGAAGAAGCCAAACTGTTGGAAATGGTTGTCTTAGTGGAAGAAAATGAGGGGTCAAGTGAGTACTGCTTTTCATAATAAACCATACAGATATATTTGGCATTAAGAATATGCATTAAAGGGGCACCAGGGTGGCTCAGTCAGTTAAGGATCAAACTCTTGATTTCAGCTCAGGTCATGATCTTATGGTTTGTGAGATTGAGCCCCACATCCAGCTCCTGCATCAGGCTCTGACATGTGGACCCTGCTTGGGATTCTCTCTCCCTCTCTATGTGCTCTTCCCCACTCTCAAAAACAAATAAACTTAAAGATGCATTAAAAAAAGAATGACATTAGGCAGAAGAGAGGTTAAACAATGTCATTAAAATGAACAATCCAGACTTCAACACTAGTCTCAGTGTTGATGCCAAAACCCTTGCTTCAGTGTGGGAAAGTTTTATTTTTTTATTTTACTTTTATTATTATTTATTTATTATTTCAATGTTAATTTATTTTTGAGAGAGAGGCAGAGGTAGAGCATGAGAGGGTGAGGGGCAGAGAGAGAGGGAGACACAGACTCTGAAGCAGGCTTCAGCTCTGAGCTTTTAGCACAGAACCTGATGCAGAGCTTGAACTCATGAACTCTGAGACCATGACCTGAGCTGAAGTCGGACTTAGCCAACTGAGTCACCCAGGCACCCCAATACAGTTTTAAAAAGATTGATGGAAAGGTTGGGGACATTGTGTTTAATTAATCTTTATAAAAATAATTCTTTCAGTTATGCAGTCTTACAATGTAGTGATATGACCATAGACAGACCAGACCAGAAGCATAGGGTACCTGGGTCATGGTAAATGATGGTGAGTATCATAATATAGCTGTCAGGGCTATTGGCAATCATCTCTCGGTGGTAAACTCAGAGACTACATTCTTAGTCAAATCTGGTTTATAACAAACATGTATTGTGGGTTACAGTCAAGCTTATTATAAGAAGATGTTTTGTTTTACAAAAAGCCTTTGAGAACAATCATTCTGTCTCTGAAGAATTCTGTAATTTCATAGTTCTATGTTACAGGATTCATTTTTAATGAGGAAAAAGGCATCAAGCAGAGGTGACCTATTAAATGAAGTTAAAACACACCTAGAAAACTGTGTCTGGTGTTATTATATAAATGTTGTTACAGGGTGATAGTAATATAGACTCAAGGCCGTTAGTCCACGGACTTAAAGAAAATTCCTCTGTTAAAATTCCAAAATTTAAAGAAAATTCCTCTGTTAAAAAGACAGAAGAATGACATCATACGGTTTATGCTTGAGCAGAAGATAATTTTCCTATAGCCTGTAAATATCTGTGGGGTTTAACCATGGAGGTAAAGTGAATTTAGATAGAGAAAACCATTCCACTGAAAGGATCTTTCCTGGTTCAATTTCTGCGGAGATGAGACCTGGTAGGGGCTAGGCACCCATTTCCAAAATGGTTCTATTCCTCTGTTGCATCCTAAAAACCTTCTGACTACTCCCTTAATAGACTTAAAGTATGATTAGGAAAGACCCTTGTTTTCTGGCCAGTCTTATCAATCCTTCCTTGGTGTGGTGAGGGAGAGCATCAACAGAACTTGTAGTGGATTGAATGGTGTCCCCCCAAAATATATGCCCACCTGGAACCTCTGAATGTGCTTTTATTTGGAAAAAGGAGTCTTTGGAATTGTAGCTAAGTTAAGGATCTCCAGAAGATATCATTCTGGGTCCAAGTGGACCCTAACCCCAGTGAAAAGTATTCTTAAAGGGAGGAGACACCCAGGGGAGAAGGTCATGTGAAGGCAGAGGCAGAGTATAGAGTAATGCACATATATGACAAGAACACCAAGAATTGCCTGCAGCCCTGAGAAGCTAGAAGAGAGGCATGGAACAGATGTTCCCACAGAACCTCCAGAAGGAACTAACCAGGCTGAGACCTTGATTTCAGACTTCTCCCTTCATAACTATGAAAAAATAAATTTTCGTGGTTTAGAGGCACCCAGTCTGTGGTAATTTTTGATGGCAGCCACCGGAAATGCACAGCTGCTCCCGTGTGACTGTTCCCCGCAGAGAGCCCCTGCCTCCCCAGGTAGGTCCTCTCCCTGCTACCTGTCCAGCTCTCTTCAGGAGAGAGTATAGTCAGCCAACATATAATACTTTTCTACATATTTATGTGCTACAAAAGTGCTTTGTATGTTTTTAAACATTTCTCCCAATTTGACAAAGGCTATTGATGTAACAAATATCTGGTGAAGAAAGGTCTTCATCCAAGGAAAAAGACGGATCTCAGGGAAGCTGCAGTGAGAGCTCTGGGTCATAGGAAGTCAGGGAAGATCAGTGATGCCCGTTCAGCTATTAGTTACCATGGATCTAAGATGTACCAGGTACCAGAGGAGAGATTTCGAGGTTGAGTCAGATGTCGTTCCTGCCTTCAGCGTTATTAAGTCTTGTAAAGGAGGGAAGGCATAATCTCAAACAACCTTCAAGCAAGGAAGGGTTGATGTTATCAAGGACAAATAAGGTTCTGTAGGAAAGTTTTTTTATGTGGGTTTTGTTTTTGTTTTTATTTTTATTTTTGTTTTCCTGATGAAGCCATTGCAGGGCTGCTTTATGAAAGAAGGTGGTTTTATTCATTTGTTTTTGTTTTTTACTTAAGTGGATTCTTCTAGAGCAAAACCAATCATCATTTCTACTGGGAAGCCTTCTTTGACCCTCTGGTGCTGGCTGTCCAGTTTTCTGTGACCTGAGACTTTGAGGTTTCTCTATTTCAGCAATTAGCACATTTAATGGTGAGGATTTATTTGCACATCCTACTTTTCTCACTAGACTGTGATCATACTTTATGATTATTATTATTGTTTTATTTTGGAGAGAGGGTGCAAGAGTGCAAGTGAGGAGAGGGGCAGAGGGACAGAGAGAGAATCTTAAGTAGACTCCACGCTCAGTGCAGAGTCTGACGTGGGGCTCATGCCCATGACCTTGGGATCATGACCTGAGCCAAAATCAAGAGTTGATGCTCAAGCAATTGAGCCACCCAGATGCCCCTCTATGTGATTTTTTAAATTAAAAAAATGTAATATTTATCTATTCCTGAGAGAGAGAGTGAGTGAGTGAGCAGGGGAGGAACAGAAAGAGGAAGACACAGAATCCAAAGCAGGCTCCAGGCTCTGAGCTGTCAGCACAGAGCCTGATGTGGGGCTCAACCTCCTGAACCATGAGATCATTAACTGAGCTGAAGTCGGACACTCAACTGACTGAGCCATCCAGGCGCCCCTATATGTGATTGTTTTTAATAGCACAGTGCTTGGCACATAATTGCAACACTAACAAATAAATGAACACATGCTAGTAGAGATGTTTGGAGGACAGGACAATCCAGATGGAAGAAATGGCATGAAGAGAGGCACAGAGAGTAAGGGATAAAAAGGTCTCTTTTACTTTGAACAATGTCTTTTCTATAATTTTGCCAGAGGCTCATCATTTCATTTGCAGATATATCATCAAGGATGCCCTTCAGCTGCACATAACAGAAGTTTAACCACATTGATTTATAAAACAGAGGGATTTTTTTCACTTTATGTGAGACTCTAGATGTAGGCAGCAGAGGGCTGAGTCATCAATGTCCCAGTCTTCCTTCCTCTTATTCCACCATCTTCAGTGAACAGACTTCCCCCAGCATTACTTCGTGGTCACAGTCCAACTTCATACCTGTGTCTAGCAAAGGGACAAAAGGAAGACAAAGCAGCAAAAGAGACAAATGAAAGGAAGAGTTATGCCTCTATCAGGAAAATAAAACTTTCCCAGGAATCTCCAATAGATTTCTGCCTATGTGTCATTGATCAGAACTGTACACATGGCTAGCTATATGGGAAGTGGAGAATGTCCATTTTCTAGTGGGATACTTTTTTTTTCATAAATATTTTGGGAATATTTAACATAGAAAATGAACATTGGATAGGACTAGCACAGTCTACAATGATGTGGATTGAAGACAGTGAAGGAATCTCATTACTGTCTCAGGCCCACAGTAAGAGGCAATACTTACTATCCTGTCCCATTCCAGTTCAGAAGACCATTTACCAGTGGCTCTCAAATCCACTGACCTCACATTCACAGAACCAAAGATCTGTAGCCCATTGGAACTGCTTTTTTTCTCAGTATCATGCATAATGGAATAGAGTCTTTATGTTCCTTTTAAGGAGGTTTCTTCTAAACTCCCACAGTCCTGAATACAGACCAAAGGCTGTAGGAAAGGACATAATTCCATGTGCACTAAATTTCTGCAATCTATCATATTGGTCACTAGGTAACCATTGACATTTCTGACTACCTCTAGGTTTCTGGTAGTATTAAAGAAGCTGAATCATTATCCTAACTTTTCAGAATGGATCAGGAAACAGCTGATTTTCCAAATGTGATATTGTTAGTCTAGGGTAAAGCCAATTCCTCTGGCTTTTTGGTGTATGTTTAGTACTTTTTCTAAATTCAGAAAATTTGAGACTCTCAGCATAAAAATTTTTGTTTATAACACTGAAAATTATTTTACTAATGGACTATGGAAAAATCCTAAAATAATTATAGAATCCCCCAAAATGTCATAGATAATTAGACATATGACCCATCACATAGGTGGATTCTTGCGCTTCGATAGTAGTATTCTTTAGTAATTGTATTTCCTGTGTCTCTAGTCAGTAATTATGGCCCTCTCTACCCTTCTAAGCCAGAAACTTATTCACAACAAAAATAGTGTGAAAACAGGGTTCATTATATTTCTCTTGCAAGGAGTGCACTTCTCTGGATGATGTATAGCATCATGAAAACTTATCAAAATCATTGTAAAATGTGATGTCAAATTGTGTTTTGAACAACATTGGCTACCATATTTAATAATAATAATGTCATATATAATTGCTCCCTAATTCCACTTTTTAATGTGTACTATATATTTGCTTTCTTTTTTTAAAAAATGTTTATTTATTTTGGAGGAGGAGGTAGTGACAGAGAGAGGGAGACAGAACATCTGAAGTGGGCTCTGTGCTGACAGTAGAGAGCTGGATGTGAGGTTCGATCTCACAAACTGCAAGCTTATAACCTGTACTGAAGTCCAACACTTAACCCACTGAGCCACCCAGGTACCCCTAGGTTTTCTTGTAAGATAGTGTTCAGTTTGCGTTTTGGGTCACTCTGTGAAAACATAGTAGGAGAGAAGCCATCTGAAAGCCAACATTAGAATTGGTCAACACATTGATCTTGGACTTCCAAACTCTAGAACTGTAAGAAAATAAATTTCTGTTGCTTAAGCCACCCAATCTATGCATTTTGTTATGGCAGCCTGGGGTGACTAATACAAGAGGAAAATCTTTTGTTGAAAAATTCTAGTAAATTTTGGGTTAAATTTAATTGCAAGAGAAAAGTTACACAGCCATGGCTAGCTTCATGGAAAGCTGGGAAGTACATGGCAAAATGCAGTGAAACCAACACCATTGGTTTACATCAGTCACGACTGAGCATGTGTGGCTAGATGCATCATCATACCTAACAGAACAGGTATTCTGTTCACGGGAAAGAGGGTTGTACCTGTCAGATAAGCAAATGACCTTTCTGCTACAGAGCCTAGAACAATTAGAATACGTCACACAGAAATTATATCCAAGCAAATATTCAATTGATAGGAGTAATCTTTACATATCTTTGGAATTAGAGAGGCAAATAAATCATCATGGAATTACAGAGAAGACAATATGGGGCAGATCAGACTTGTGTGCTATAGGATTGTGCCAAGCCTCAAACCTGTGAATTCCAACCATATAGTTTATCCCACATTCTTAGCAAATGCTGCATTCATCTAGTAGTAGAGTGAGCCAGAATCCTGAGATCATCCTTGGGCTTTCCCTCACCCCTATTCAGTCAGTAACCAAATTATGATGATTCTATTCCAATATCCTTTATAAGTATATACACATATATATACATAATATATATATTTCATTCCCCAGACTACTCATAATACCGTAAGTAAGTGTCTTCCTTCCAACTCACCTGGATTATGGACCCCCAGTCCAATGTTTTTCTTTTTAGTATGACTTCCATACTGTAGCCGTGTACAACATGAAGCTGATCATCCCTACTTACCATATTTTCATCATCCCTCAGAATCTTCTAGGATAAGGCCCAGTGCTCCTTATGATCTTACCTCAGTATATTTTTCCTGTCTCATCGCCTATTCTACCACTGTCTGTCCAGCCATGCAAATCACAGTTGCCTCAGTGTGCCCAACACTGTCACATTTCAGCCTTAGCTTATACTGTTCTCTCCATACTGAGTGCAGTAACCCAGCTTCTTTAATTGGTAAACTCCTATTTATTCTTAAAGATTTATCTCCTGTGTCCTCTAATCCTTTAGATTGAGTTAGGTCTCTTTATTCTTGTTTTTTTTTTTTTTTTTGCTATAACTCCTTGATAGAATCTTTAATTATAGGGAGAGTTTTATTGGAACCTACTCTGTGCCACACATTAGGTTGGGCACTTTGAGAGACCATCTCATTTCATCCACAAAACACTGCACTATAAGAATGTTACAGATTCCATTTAGTACAGGATGATTCCATAAGATATGGAAAGGATAACTGAATCTGGATTATATGAGATCTTTACAACAAAAGGCTATAGCAATGTTTTTCCCAATAACATATCTTAGTAATCACTATTTGCTTCTTTTCTAATCAAAAGTTGTGACATATCTCCAGGCATGATTTCTGCAGGTTACTGTACAAACAATTATTGGTCAAAGGCTATTTAAATTGATCTTCATATGTTAAGGGAGCTCTACCAACCTCTGATTGACTGCTGAACTTTATCATTAGTGATCCCCATCAGGTTTTCGAAGATACTTTCTTACTATACAATGTGCATTTTAACATCCATTGTAAAAGTCTGCCGTACCATCTTGAAGCATCTCCAACACTATCAATTGTTTGTCATTCATCAGCCATTAAGTGTTCACACTGCTCCACAAAACATGAAATAATGGCAGAAATAAAAGTCATGTCAGAGTAAGCAAATCAATTGGCTGGGAGCATATGATATTGCTTACTCTGTGTGTTGGTTGATGGCTCATGAGAAAAATATATATTAATTTTACTGCTCGGTGGAGTAATAAATACATTCTTCTCTTAAAACTCTTTCTGAAACAAAGAGCCTATAACAAACCAGCACTATACAAGATGGAACAAGATGAAAACTGTGCTGATATAAGATATAACTGAGTCAGAGAGACTGAAAAATGGCCCAAGGCCACTTTCCTAGGCTCAGAGCCAGAATTTGAACCCAAGTTTGCCTTGCTTGTGATAGATGTTCTTTTCACTCTTCCATTCTACCTCTCTGTACTACCTGCCACATGCTATTGTAATCATTACTTTAAAAAAAAACTGTCTCCTTTTTGAGGTAGAGGAGAGCTCCCCCCCATTTTTATTTAAATTCTAGTTAGCTAACATATAGTGTAATATTGTTTACAAGAGTAGAATTTAGTGATTCATCATTGACATACAGCCCTCAGTGCTCAATTGGACAAGTGCTCTCCTTAATACTCATCTACTATTTAGCCCATTCCCTACCCACTTCCCTCCAGCAACCTTCAGTTTGTTCTCTTTTGTAAAGAGTTCCTTATGGTCTCTCTCTCTCTCTCTCTCTCTCTCTCTCTCTCTCTCTCTCTTCTCTTCCTTCTCATATGTTCCTGTGTTTTGTTTCTTAAATTCCACATATGAGTGAAATTAGATGTTATTTGCCTTTCTTTGACTGACTTATTTTGCTTAGTGTAATACACTCTAGCTCTATCCATGTCGTTGCAAATGGCAAGATTTCATTCCTTTTGATGGCTAAGTAATATTCCATTGTGTGTATATATACTACATCTTCTTTATCCATTCATCACTTGGTGGACTTTTGGGTTCTTCCCATAGTTTGGCTATTGTTGATAATGCTGCTATAAATATCAGGGTACATGTACCCCTTCAAATCTGTGTTTTTGAATCCTTTGTGTAGATACTTAGTAGTACAATTGCTGGGTCATAGGGTAGTTCTATTTTTAACTTTTTGAGAAACCTCCATGTGGTTTTCCTGAGTGGTTGCACCAGTTTGCATTCCCACCAACAGTGCAAGAGGGCTCTTCTTTCTCCTCATCCTCCCCAACCCCTGTTGTTTCTTGTGTTGTTAGTTTTAGCCATTCTGACAGGTGCAATGTAGTATCTCATCATGGTTTTGATTTGTATTTCCCTGATGATGGGTGATGTTGAGCATCGTTTCTTTTGTCTGTTGGCCATCTGGATGTCTTCTTTGGAAAAGTGTCTATTCATGTATTCTACCCATTTCTTCACTGAATTATTTGTTTTTCAGGTGTGGAGTTTGATGAATTCTTTATAGATTTTGGAAACTAGGCTTTTATCCAATATGTCATTTGCAAATATCTCTTCCTAGTCCATCAGTTGCCTTTTAGTTTTTTTGATTGTTTTCTTTGCAGCGCAGATGCTTTTTCTCTTGATGAGGTCCCAATAGTTCATTTTTGCTCTTAAATCCCTTGCCTTTGGAGATGTGTCGAGTAAGAAAGTGCTGCAGTCGAGGTCAAAGAAATTGTTGTCTGTTTTCTCCTCTAAGGTTTCCTGTCTCATATTTAGGTCTTTCATCCATTTTGACTTCATTTTTGTGTATGGTGTAAGAGAGTGGTCTAGTTT
>PJEM01020319.1:0-13766 GCA_004023845.1 Helogale parvula
CTCCCCTCCACGTCCCCTCCCCCCACGCTCTCACCCATCTCCCTCCATCTTCTCGGTTGTACTTCATGGAGAGACTTGTCTGAGGTTAGGAAGCAGGAGGAGGAAATGAACTCAGGACTGGGGACACGTCAGATTTCTTGATTCGTAGACTAAAAATCCACTTTTCTCCAGAATTGTTTCCTTTTCCTCTGTTTTTGTAATTATAAAGCCATCCTCCACCTTTTGAATGTTGAGCTGCTGACAAGCGTTTCTGCACTGACCGGTGCCAGCACACATTTAACTTGAACGGTGTGCTGCAGGGATCCAGGAAACTGCTGTTGGCCTCTCCCAGAAGGTTCTAGTGCCTCTCATGTGTCTGTCAAGAGGGAAACGACTAGGTGCTCGAACATCCATCATGGTCTGCTTTTGTAAACAGAGAAGTTTTATGGCCTGACCGCAGAGTTCCTGCCCGGCAGACTGGCGCGACGCTGGCTAACGCTGGCGCCGGGGAAGGGCTGTGTGGAGGGGGGCCCCTCTGTGCGGTGCCCGGTCAGGCCTGGGGTCAGTAAACCTCCGTATTTTTCTTGACTCTCAGGTGAACAGGGAAGGCTTCTTCGCCGCGGAGGACGGCGATGTGGGGAGCCAGCGCGTGCTGCTGACTGACGTGGGCGCCGAGGCCGCCCGCGCGCTCCTGCACTACCTCTACACTGCGGACCCCGGCGTGCCTCCCCGGCTGGCCCCTGGCCTGAGCGGTCTGGCCCGCAGGTCCGGATCATTCTTCCCATTTACCTCATAGCGTCTGATGTTAACTGACGAGGAACAGCAGGTTGACGGCTCGCAGGAGGGTCAGGGCTGAGCCCTTCCTGTACCTGTTAACCCCAGGTCTATGCTCCACGGTCACCTTGCGCGGGATGTATTGACTAGAAGTCTGGCCACAGTGAACACTTGCAGGAGAGCCCAGTGGTGGTTGGCGACGGCCTCTGCCGAGTCACGTGGCTTTTAGCTCCCTGGGTGTGATGGGGGTGGTCCTCAGTCTCAGCTGCCCCAAAACCCTGCCACTCCTTGGTTGTTCCACCACAAAAGCCTAGCGGTAGCCACCCTTTCCCAGCTCCCAGAAAACAGAAGCAGACAGAATGCATAGTTTCACTCCTGGGGGTTTGCACCTCGTCCACGCGGCAGGTCAGGAGGGGCGGCAGGCAGCTCCACAAAACAAGCTGGACTGTGTCCACCCGAGGCTATGTCAGCCCTCGGGGGCATCCTTGGGAAAGGATCGGCCTGGCCCCCAGGGTTCTGAATGTGCCAGTTAGACCACAGAGCATTCAGGGACATGGCGGTGGTGCCCCCGTCAGCCCCGGCTGACCTGTGAGGAGTTCGCTCTTTTTGGTTTGCATCGGTCACGGAGCTCCGGGTGCCCCACAGGGCAGCTCCAGCCATGCGGGGCCACCGGCTGCTGTTCTCTCCAGCTCGGCCTGATGCCCCGTCCTGTTCGCACAGCAGAGCTCCAGATCCCCTCCTGCAAGTCCCTGGGTCTCTTATAGGGCTGAGCGGCCTGGGGGGCTGCTGGGTGTGAGCACGGGCACCGTCCACAAGAGAGCAGGGAAGAGCCCAGGACTGAGCCGCAGCTGTCCCCCCCGGACCCCCGACTGCGCCGGGGCACCGGCCGCTGCCTCTGTGGGGTAGTGATGCGTGACATTTCCTGTTGCAGGTTTGGTGTCAGCGAGCTTGTGCTTCTGTGCGAACAAGCACCTGACGTGACGGACTCAGAGGTCAGGCCACAGGAGGAGGAGGAAGACGAGGGCTGTGACAGCCGGGCAGAGACCTTCCAAGAGCTCTTGAGGTCCATGTGGATAAAGGAAGAGGAAGAAGCAGGGGCTTCATTGAAATCTGAGGGCTGTGAAGAAGACAGAGAAAAAGTGGATGAGGCAGACATGGAAGAGATTTATGAGTTTGCAGCCACTCAGCGCAAGCTGCTCCGGCGGGGAAGCACTCCACAGGTCAAGGAAGAAACGGGCTGGTTCGGGGAGGGTGGTCCTCTGTCTGCACAAATCTCAGCAAGCGTTCAGGTTCACGAACAGCCGGCAAATGCAGAAGAGATGGAACTGTGCGGCCAGAGAAGAGATGAGGTCCCAGCCAAACGGAAGAGCAAGAGACCGTCCACGCCCCTGCTGCACAAGGGCCGGTATGCAGACCGAGAGAAAGCAGGGGCCCCAGAGGAGGCACCGGGGCCTCCCGGCGGCTCTCACCCTTCTCGCGGCTGCCGAGCGAGGGAAAAAGAAGGTGCGTTTTGGTGCTTGGCTGATGCTGCCGCTGAGCAGCCCTTTTCATCGACTCCCACAAGATGTCCTGAACCATCCCAGACGACGAGCGATCTCCAGGAAGGCGAGGGCCCGGTCACGGCAAAGGAGGCGGAGGGCCCCTGCACCCCCGCCCGCCGGCGGGCGCCCCCATCGCGCCTGAGCCTGTCGCAGCCTCCTCAAGGCAGGCGGCCCCGCCGGCCACGCCCTCGGCCGCAGCAGGCCTTCGAGTCGCCCAGCGGAGGCTCTGGGGCGTCCTCCCAGGACTCAGCATCCAAGCAGAAGAGGGGCAGCAGCCGCCGCAAGCTACTTAAAGATCCAGGCCTCCAGAAAGGCAACGCACGTGGTTCCTTGTTGCAATGCAGAAATAAAGGGGCTCTGACCTCCCCAGAAAACTCTCCATCCATTGACCTAACCCAGTCGAGCTTTAGATCTCAGAGTACTCCATCCAGCAAGAACCGAGAAGATGAGATTATCCTTTTGTTGGACTCAGATGAAGAGCTGGAGCTAGAACAAACCAAAACAAAGTCACTTCTTAACGGTCCCCTGGAAGAAAGGAAAGTGCTAGAAGTTAGCGCCAAGTCTTCTGAGCTGTTTTCTGTCATCGAGATCGATGCAGATCAGGACTCTTTCCAAAGCCCACCACAAAGAGAGGCAGGGCTGCTGTGTGCAGAGGAGCAGCCGCCAGGGAGCCAGGGCTCTGGGGGGGGCAGAGGGACCTCTCAGCTGTTCTGTGACCCCGAGAGCGCCCCTGCGGAGGAGAGCAGCACAGACACCTCATGGCTGGTGCCCGCCACCCCCCTGGCCAGCAGAAGCCGTGACTCTTCATCCCAGACCCAAATAACAGGCCTCAGGTCCCGGGCCTCAGTAGATCATATGGCCCAGTTCAAGCTCTGGGGCCCCCTAGAAGACAGGGATGGACCCAGAGCTGCAAATAAGCATTCGGTAACCAGGCCGCAGATGTTGCCACCGTGCCTGGGCCCCACCAGCGCAGAAAGTCCCGACAGCAGGGGCCCATGCAGCCCCCACCCCAGCCGCCTCCAGCACTCTTCTCCTCTGGCGCCCTGCCCCATCTCGGGGGGCCTGGCCGATTGCACGGGGCAGCTCCAGAAGCACTCGTCCCCCCGGCTGAGCCTGCTGAATCAGGCCACCGCGAGTGAGGTGGTGGAGGTGGAGGACAGCGAAGAGGAGCGGGAGGTGGCCAACAGCAGCCCCTTGCTGGACAGCGACCCCCCAGTCCCGTTTGACGACTGCCACTGGCAGGTGGAGCCCCTCTCACCGATTCCGATCGACCACGTGAACCTCGAGCGGACGGGGCCCCTGAGCACCAGTAGCCCGAGTGGAGACGGCCGCCCCCCAGCTCTCCTGGGCACCACCCCCACCCGAAGAAGCTGTGCCAGCCAAAGAAAGGCTCGAGAGAAGTCCCCTCGGGCCAGGGTGCCTGGGAGTGGCAGGCTGAGCTTTCTGAACTCCGCTCTGTGGGACGATTGGGATGGAGAAGAAGAGAAGTCTCCAGAGCCCCTTCCTCCCGGCCAGACACTGAGTGCTGATGAAGCTCAGAAATCAGAAGGGCTAGAGACGCCAAGTGAGTATCGGGGCAGGGGCGGGGGGCAGTTGTCTCTCACACTGTGTTACACTAAGAGGCTGGAGGGGACACTGAAGACAGGGCAGGGCCAGTGAACCCACGCCCCTCGGGCTGAGGGACAGCCGGCTTGCTTCCAGGCATACCCCTTAGCCAATTCCTGTCCTTGCCTGGATCCCGTGCCTCCCCTGGGCTGCGTGAAAAACCGCTGTCTTCGAACCCTGCTGGGGAATACTGGGCCAGCACTGAAAGCCAAGAGGAGCACCTCAGGTGCACCTCAGAATCACCCAAGCGTGCCTCCTCCCGAAGTGAAACACAGCGCTGCCGTGGTGAGCCCGCAGCCCCACTGCTGTGAGCACGCTCAGTACGAGTGCAGTGAGGACCGAAACAGATCCGTGGACACAGTGTCCAGGGCCGCGTCGTTCACGGTGGCCAGAGCGGGGAGATAACTCAGGCGCCCATCAGATGAAGAGAATGAGTCCCATCCATGCAGGGGGGCGTTAGCAGCCAGGGAAAGGACGGAAATACGGACACCCGTTCTGTCGTGGGTGAGCCTCGGACTCACGGCGCTCGCTGAGAGGCCGGAGTCACAGGAGACCACGTGCTGCGTAATTCCGTCTCTGTGACACTTCCAGAGTAGGCACCTCTGTCGGGACAAGAGCAGATGAGCAGTTGCCAGGACCGGGCACAGAGAGAATGGGCAGCGTGCTGGGTACGGAATTGCCTTTTGGGGGTGACGAAGATGCTGGGGAGCTAGAGAGAGGTGGGGGTTGCACCGCACTGGGAATGCATGCAGTGCCTCTGGACAGTTCACTTTAAAATTTCTTGTGAATTTTCATCTTATTGAAAAACCACAGGTGGGGCAAGTGTGGGAGGTCCTTCCTCATCCACCAGTCCCCAACCCCGTGGAGGGATGCCGTTTCCCAGCTCATCTCAGAGTCCCCCGTGTCAGCCCCTGAGGTGCTGCCACCGCCCCGTCCCCTGCCAGGCGGGTCCCGGGGGAGCTGGGAAGGGCAGGGTTGCAGCAAGCAGTGGCTGGGAGCAGGGGGGCACCCTGTGGGCAGAGCATCCGTGCGACCCGGTATGTCACTTCCTCCTAAAACCCGAGACCGACTGGGCCCGGTGACCAGCACTCAGCACTGAGTGGGCTTCAGATCCGCCTGGAGGACTTAGGACACACAGGGCGAGGCCCCGCCCCGGAGCTGCTTCACGGGGCCTGGGGCTCAGCCAAGAATTTGCATTTCTAACCAGCCAGTTCCCAGGTGGTGGCGTGAGAACCACCGCGGGAGACCTCAGCCCAGGGGCACCTTAAGTCTGAATCAGAGGTGGGCTTCCACGAGGTGACAATTTTTCTCAAATTGTATAAAGAATTTTGTCCTTGTTTTTCAGGAGACAGCCTATTTTCAATGGAGTCTCAAAGGGCTCCATGCTCATAAAAAGGATCAGAACCAAATATATTCCTAAGTTGTCCCATTTCTCTGTAAAATACTGACTTCTTTTCTACAGTAACAGCTCTATGGAGCTGTTATTTACACACCATAAAGTTTCCCCTTTAAAATGTATGATTCCGTGGTTTTTAGTACATTAACAATGTTCTGCAACTGTGGGGGGCTGGGTAAAGCGGGAGGGAGGGTGGGAGGTGCCGGCTTCCCATCACGGAATGAGTCATGGAATTAAATGGACAGCACAGGGAATACGGTCAGGAGTGTGACCGTGCACGGTGACAGACGGAAGCTACGACAAAAACGAAACCTTACCGCTCCGTGGCTTCAGTGCGTTAACGTGCTGTGCAGGCGTCACCACGAGTCCCGGGGCGTCCTCGTCATCCCGTCAGCAGCCGCTCTGCAGCCCCTTCGCCCCGACCCCTGGCAGCCACGAACCCACGCTCCTCCCTGTCCGCACAGCGTCGGCGTCGCACAGAGGCCCTGGCCCTGGTCACGTGCCGTGTGATGCCTCCCGAGAAGACGCGGTTCTAGCGTCAGTGAAGGCGTGGACCCACCACTGTCATGGAGCCCGACGCGGCTGGGCTTTCTTCAAATGCAGAATTTCTCTTGGTGATCCTCCTGAGCCTCAGAAGAGGTAAATCCAGGTCCCTTGTGCTGAAAGGTGTTTCCTTTGTTCTGCCCAGAAGGTGCCAATTGGAAGAACTTGCCCCCGAAAGTGCCCATAACCCCGATGCCAAGGTATTCCATCATGGAGACCCCGGTACTGAAGAAAGAACTGGACAGGTGGGTGTGATTCTTGAAAAGTTGTCCGCTCCCTCCTGTGTGTGTCCAGGCTTTAGTGAGGCCAGAGATGAAGGACCTGACAGCAGGAGCCTCTGGGGGGGGGGGGGGGGGGGGGGGGGGGGCAGGCAGTGTGTGACATCTGGCTCTCTGCACACTGTTCCCCAAATTCCCTGTTCTCACAGAAGCTGAGAGAGGAGACTTGTCAGGTGACCCATCAGGTGATAGGTCTCCATGTGCCATGTGAATGGAAATGGGACCCTTGCCTTTTTTTTTTTTTTAATGTTTTATTTTTGAGACAGAGAGAGACAGAGCATGAGCGGAGAGGGGCAGAGAGAAAGACACACAGAATCAGAAGCAGGCTCCAGGCTCTGAGCTGTCAGCACAGAGCCCGACGCAGGGCTTGAACCCATGAATGCGAGATCATGACCTGAGCCGAAGTTGGAGGCTTAACCGACTGAGCCACCCAGGCGCCCCACCCTTGCCTTGACAGTCTGAATAAAGAGATGTGATTTTTTAAAAGAACATCCAACTCTCACATCCCAATCAATGCTGCTCCTCACCTTGGGCACAGGTGTTATCTCTACCGCCATCACTCAGAACCTGGGAATGGCCCTTCTAGAATTTTCTTCAGAGTAAGCTCAGTTGGCCTGCAGAATAGACATCTCTGAATGCTCACAAAAGTCAGGCATTTAAGATTTCAATTACACAAAGCCATTAATTTTATTTGTTGATAACTGTCTGCTCTTTGCTGACGTTCACCTGTCTCCCCTTTCAGGTTTGGGGTCCGCCCGCTGCCCAAACGCCAGATGGTTCTGAAACTGAAGGAGATATTCCAGTACACTCACCAGACGCTGGAGTCCGACTCGGAGAGTGAGAGCCCGTCCTCGCAGATGCTGCTGGAGGCTCCTCACAGCCAGACCCACGCCAGCAAGACGTCCAAGGCCTCCAGGGCAGCTGGCCATGCCCCACTGGAGGCCGCTTCGGGCGCTCTTCCCCAAAGGTCCAAGGGGTCCACGAAGACCATCGGCCCCCCTAGTCAAGAGAAGCAGCCTGGTAGAAGCCTGCCTCCAATGAGCATGTCACTAGCCAGGGAGGAGCCTCCAGACCCTGATGGTGACGCCCAGCTCCCAGCCTCCCAGGAATCGGTGGCGTCCTCCCTGGACAGCAGTGACAGCTCCTTTAGCTCACAAAGGTAACGGGACAGAAGAACAGGACCAGTGGGTCTGTGAGTTGACAGAAGCAAGGCCTAATGCTGTTGTTGAGAAATCCCAGCTAGCTGCCTTCTGGATTTGAACTATAGGAAACCCAGCTGGGGTCACAGGCAGTCCCCTGTGAGCCTCCTGAGCAGACCTTTGGGGCTCCCATATCCTTGCCCTCAAGATGCTCTGGTGAGAGGGGGGCTGGCCTTCCTGGCAGTGCCTGTTGCTGCTGGCAGTTGACTTTGGTGGAGGGTAGGATCCTGCCCCGGCCCGCAGCGAGAGCGGAGGATCGCAGCAGCCTGGAGCTCCCTGCCGCCGTGGGAGATCATCCAGGCCATGCTTTGGGCCCCACAGGAGACACAGAAATGCTCTTTTCTTCAAAGAGATTCCTGGTCTTGGGTGCTGGAGAGAAGGAGTGTCACGGAATGTTTTTGTCTGGTTCTTTGCAGTTCTTCCTATGAGTTTGGAGCGGCCTTTGAGTCTGCAGGGGATGAAGAGGGTCAAGAGGAGGTGAGTGCATCACAGACGGCCGTCCAGGCTGCCACCACGGAGGAGGCCGTGAGGCGCTACATCCGCTCCCGACCGGCCCTCTACCGCAAGGTCCTGCTCTATCAGCCCTTTGAGCTGGCCGAGCTCCAGGCCGAGCTGAAGCAGCATGGCATCCGCATGGCCCTGGGGAAGCTGCTGGACTTCCTGGATGCCCACTGTATCACCTTCACCACCTCTTCGGCCCGGAAGGAGAAGCTCCAGAGGAGGAGGCGGCAGCCTGTAGGCAAGAAGAAGCGGGCCCAGGCTGACAGGCGGGTCCGCCCCTCCCCACCCTCGGCCATCAGCAGCCTGTGAGCATCTGCAGCCGCCATCAGCAAGCTAGGCTTCCACGGGCGTTTCTGGGACTGGGGACTACATCCGCCCCCCCGTGAAAGTGACAGCGGCACCGAGCTGGGTCGGCTTTCCCCAACTCCCATTTCCACGGCCTCCAGGCCCCAGCCCCTTATCGGTGCCCAAGGTTTGTCTCCCTTTGACCCTCCAGTGGGCGCTGTCAGCCGGCCAGGACGAGGTCTGTCCAGCACAGGGTGTCCTCATCCTAAGGTGGACATCCAGGGCCAGCTGGAGCCTGCCCAGCCTTCCTTCTCCACGCTCAGCCGTAATCCCTGCCTCCACCGGCAGATCAGGTGTCCACAAGCCTCTCACTGCCACATGTCAGGTGCTCTGCCGGCCCAGCCATCCTGCCCAGACACCTGTCATTGTCACCAGCAGTCTCCAAACAGGACGGTGCAGGCAGTGCACAGCCGGCTTTGCTGGGTATGTGGGGGAGGCTGTCTACAGCCTCAGGAGCGGTGTGGAGTAGGGGTGAGGGCCACAAGAGAGGAAGAGTCTGGGTATCTACATCCTGTGAATGCCTTGTCTGTTTTAAATACAGTGCAGTCCATTTTATATGATGTGCAATAAAAACACAAAGGCTTTATAAAAATCTACCCTCTAGAACAATGAGGGAAGCTGGCTGGCTGCTTCGCCCAAGGGCCTCTGCTGCCCCCACACCTTATCTGCAGGTCTCTGCCTGTCCTTCACTGCAAGAGGTGACCCAGGCCTGCTGGCTCATTTCTCTTTGGTTCTTAGATAAGAAGTGTGTGCATTCATTCATCCATGACTGTGAGTCCATAGACCCACACTCAGCCCCTACCAAGCATTGAGCTCCAGCCCCCGATGGCTCAAAGTGAGGCCTGGAGCCCCACGGTGTCACCCCGGGGGAGTATTACAGATGCAGGGATGGGTCTGTCCAGACCCGCTGAAGTCAGAATCTGCATTTTAGCAGAATGAGTTTGCAAAGCCTATTCTGGCCTCTGGCCTGGGACCTGTGGGAAGAGGTCAGAAACAAGCCAGACTCTGACCTGTCCCGAGCCGGGGGTGAGGGTCAGTGCTCAGGCGGCCCCCAGCACTAGCCTCCTGCAAGAGGAGTATTGTGAACTGGGCCTCCGGTGCGTGTAGCATTCAGGGAGGCCAGACGGGGCCTCTCGAACACAAACCATGTGTCCTGCTTTGTCATCCAGGGGTTAGAGGGGATAGTGGGCTGCCAGGCCTCAGAGTTCATGGCTAACAGCAGGTGAGACTGAAGACAGGGTCTGGCCTGGTCTTGAAGGTACCATGTGTCTCTTTCTTGCTCTTCTGCCCTGGTAGGGACTGTTTGGGGGAAGTGAGGATTTGGGGAAGCGGGAGGCGACTCAGAGCCCTGACCTGGCTTCACTGACTCCTGCCGGAGCCCCTGGACCCAGATGAGCAGCTTTGGACGCACTGCCCCGGGAGAGGCCCGGGAGCCCTCAGTCCTCAGAGGGCAGCCCAGGGCATCACCAGCTGCAGGAGGGGTTGAAACAGAAAAGGCCTTGGGCCGGGGAAGGGGTGGGAGGAAGGGAGCCCTGCTGGTAGAAGGCCTTGGCCAGTCAGGGCTTCCCAACGGGCCCTGGAGAACCCCAGGAGTGGGCCCGGCCAGGGCTTGAGCCCCAGCCTGAGCCCGTGCACACTTGTGGCAGTGAGGAACCAGCCACAGGCAGAGGATTGGCAGCCTCCAGACCCCTGAGCTTTCCGGAGAAGTCACACCTGACTGGGGAACGGGACAATCAGGCCCAGCCAATTGGCTGAGAAGGAAAACGGGTGGAGGAGATGCCCCATCCTGGCGCCTGCGGCAGGGCCGGCGGAGGGTCTCATGCTGCACAGCGGGCAGATGTTCCAGAAGCTCCGCCCTGCCTCATGACTGGTAGTTAGCACAGAAGACAGCGTGCCGAGTCCCGGAGCCATGGGAAACCATGTGTGACACCCCCACTTTGTTGTGCTGTGTCCACACCTCCCAGGCCTGTCCCACAATCTGTGAGTGGCCCGGCCTGGGCATGGTCACTGCAGGCAATCAAAGGAGAGCCACGGGTCTCCCAGGGGCCTGCACAACCCCCCCAGGGAGGCCCCCGCCCCTGCAGGCAGGAAGCCTCAGGCTGAGTTAGGAAGGGCTTGAGGCCACTGCCTGTCTGGTTGAGTGGACAGAAAGCCCTAGAGTGAGACCCAACCCCAAACGTACACACACTCAGGAGAGTCAGGAGCAAGGCCTCCTGTGTGGTCCTGGGCCATCCGTTGGGGGTGGGGGGAGAGTGCCCGAGACCCCCAGGGAGGCGGCTGCTTCCTCCTGTGCTCAGTAACCAACTTCCCGGAGCTGGAGGGGGGAGCAGAGCAGGCCTCTTGGCGTCTTTCACATGACGGATACCCACGAGGCCCCTGCGGCTTCCAGCATCCTGTGGGCGGCCTGGTTTCAGACGCCTCCACTGCAGCTCATGGCCGAGGCCACAGCCGCCAGTGCGCGCTCTGCGGGCCTGCAGCCTCAGGAGCTTCTAGAGAGAACAGCCAAGCGTCTCCCCCTGCGTCTGGCAAGTTGCTGGGGGCCCTGAAGGCGCTGCTGCAGGGGAGACCCGAGGGGGGAGCACAGAAGGATATCCCCGCACGGAGCACTTCTGTCCTGTCACCTCGGTCCCCTCCGCTCCCCTCTCCTCCTTCACCTCCACACTGCTCATGAGAACAGGCAGTGAGCACACATCCCCTCCCACACTCCTCGTCTACACGTTGCATTATCTGAACCCACCACCTCCCGCCCTGCAACCACTGATGGCTCCCACCTGCCTTGCTTAGGAGAATCGGGGTGCCCATCACTTGGCTCCCACCTTGTCTCCTGCTTCTGTCCGTGGCTCCACACTGACCTGCCCCCTGTCACTGGAGGATGTCCTATGCTTGTCCCCTGTTATAACGTTTCTCCTGTCGTTCACCCCTTCTCCATCAGTGCCGCCCACATGCTGAGGTCCACGTGCAGGCACCCAAGTGAACTGCCACTCTCTGCTGTCTCAGGGTGCACCTGACCCGCCTTTGGGACCACATCATGGGGTACAGCTGGGTCGCAGGGGCCTGCTGGGGGCGAGGGAGAGGAAAGCAAGGGGGATTCGACAGGCCACTGAGGGCCGCAGCTGTATCAGAGGGTGCCAGCCTGAGTAAGACGACTCCATTCCAGACAGAGAGGCCGGCTTCCTGCCGTGTGGCCTTGGGCAGGTCACTGAATGTCCCCACGGCTAGCCTGGTTCCCCTCCCACCCCCCAAAAAGCAAAGGTCTGCTCATGGTGAGTCCTTTCTCTTCTGTGGCCTTCGCTGGACGTCCCTCCTCAATATCAGTCAGATCTGTGGATCCTGGCGGCACCCCCTGCCTCTCTGAATTACAGGGTGGTGACAAGGCCAAAGCCAGGGCAGCTGCGGCTCATTGATTTGTCTGAGAGGCTGTTGGCTTTTGAAATCAGACAGGAAGGAGGGTTGAGGTGGAGCCCTGCACAGGAAGAGGTGAGGAGCCCTGACTGCCGTGAGAGCCAGTGGGCCTGGGGGCCTGCAGGAGCCGGGGGGGCAGGAACCCCCCTGCTCTGCACGGTCAGTGCCTCCCCATCCCTTCCAACAGGGCTTTGCTTCTGCCCTGCACAGATCCTGAGGGGTCAGGGCCCAGCTGACGGGCAACAGAGAATCCCAGGACATCCTCACCACCACGCAGCTGCCTGTCCCCTGGAGCAGGGCTGAGCCCGGGAGCACCAGGATGGAGCACCCTCAGCCCCCCAGTCCCGGCATCCCCAGGGCAATGAGGTCTGGGAGGTAAGTCAAGTCCAGGCTGCCTCAGTGCAGGATGGGGGAGGAAGAAGAGAACTGCTGGCAGGAAGGACGGTGACTTCTGAGACCTGAGCTGGTCTAGGGAGTGGTGGTTGGGTGGCGCTGCGAAGGTGTCTCCATGGGGACCAGGAGCTGCTGAGCAGGACTAGTTCGCTACGTGGGATAAAGAAACATGTGCCCCAGGACAGCCCACGATGGGCCGAAGGGCCAAAGCCCCGCTCCCCAGGTCCCAGAGATGGGCTGGGAGGAGCAGGAAGTAGCCGAACTGCTGCGGCAGGCAGAGTGAGGTTGAGCAGCGCAGCCCAGGGGCTAAACTTGGCATCAGCAGACCTTTCCAGGCATCACCTTCCACTTGTGAGATGCCAGGGACAATACCAGGCCTGCCCCAGGATGCTGAGGGCCAAGAAGACGGTGCAGGCAGGCTGGGGTCCAGCACTCAGTGCCCGCTCCACAAACACCATCATCATGCCCGGTGTGCAACCCCCGGGGCTCTGCCAGCCACACCTTCGGGTGGAGATTAGGCTAATCATTCTGAGAGAGCCAGTAACCAGAGAGACTCACGAGAGGTGTTACTAAGCTGTGCCATGCTGGCTGCTGGCCACGGGGTCCTCCCCACAGTCCCTCCCAGGGCTCCTCTGGGTCTCTTCCATGGGGGTACATGCTTTCCCCAAGCTGGGGACCATCACAGCCCACCCTGTGGCTGGCTGCCGGCCGGGAGCCCCTCCTCTGTCCCACAGGCAGTGCAGTTTCAGAAGGGCCATGTCCTGCGGCAAAGACACCACTTCCTCTCACCTCTAGGAAAGGCTGTTCAGTCTCAAGTGGCCCATGGCCACAGTGCCGAGCCACCTCAAGGGGGCCGAGAACTGAACTCTTGGGCCCTGGGAGGCGGGGAGGAGATAGGAACGTCGGAGAGAGGCTGTAGCCTGAGGCGAGGGCAGCCCAGGCAGGCCAGCACTGTGGGGCAGCCATCAAGCGCAGGCCGGCAGAGAGGGGCCAGCTGTTGCACAGGCCCCTGGGAGGGCAGCATAGAACAAGACAAGACTTGTTGGCAGACAAAGACCTGTCTTCTCAGGGATGACACATGAGCTCAGCTGTGGATCCTGAGGGACAGGGTCTGAGCGACACCAGCACCAGCAAGCAGGTCCTTAGCTGCATCCTACCCCATGGATGATGCTCTGGCGGACACCCAGGCGTGGGAAGTCTGCTCCGGGGGGTGCCTATGGTCCCCCGGCCTCTGGCTGCTGGCCCTGCCCACAACAGCGCAGAACGACTATGGCATTTAGATCCCCCAGGGCAGACGAAGGCCACCCGCCTGTCTTCCCCTCTTTAAGCTGGTTGCAGGGCCTCCTTCCGCTCTCACTGAAGGCCGTCCACACTGGGCACAGACTGACTGGCCCTGGTGGCATGTGTGGCACTCAGGCCTGTGGCAGTTTCCACCCTGTAGGGGCGGCATCCAGGGCTGCTCACAGGGCCTGTGCACACAAGTGGCCAGGCAGCTGTCCCATGGGGGGAACATCTTCATGGGCCTCTGAGCTTGGCCCTGGGTTTTAAGTCTAAGTATATCCTATGTAATGCTTGGGATATACTTATACTGAAAGAATTGTTTACCCGAAATTCAAATTCTAGTGGGTGTCCTGTATCTTAATTTGCTAAACCTGGCAGCCCTAGCCCAGAGGTCAGCAGGGCAAGACAGATGAGTCCCTGACCCAGAGGAGGTGCTGGCTCCCAACAGTGAGGGGCAGATGGGGCTGCAGGGTGGGGGCGGGGAGGAGCTCACCCCTCCCACCTTCCCAGACCCTATTTGGTCCCGCCT
>PJEM01020320.1:0-13766 GCA_004023845.1 Helogale parvula
ATTTCCCCTAAGTTCTCTAGGGTACTGCTCTTCTCCAAGGAAGTCCTGGCATTCTGTTCTTTTCCCAGCTTCTGCCGCAGAAGAGCAGACTCGGTGTTGTTATCCTGGCCTGGAAGGCAGGGCCATCTCGGCCACAGTGGACTCAAACCCAGTCACCTCACACTTTCCCTCCAGGAAAGGGCCACCAGCCCCTTCTCTGATCCGTCAGTCACTTTCACTCAAAATTTTGGTTTGCTAAGGAATGCACGAGAGTGGCGTCACATAGAGTCGTGGCCCCACGCCGTGGCGTCTTTAGTGCCAACTCCCCAAACCTGAGCAAAAGCCCCAGACGCTTCCTCTCCTCGTTGTGAGAGACCAGATGTGCAGCGATGCCCTCGCTGTGACTGTTTCTCTATGCGCGCCAGGGAACGTGCGGACTCATTTTCACATCTGCCCTGTTACCACATCCTGGTTCCAGCCTATGCGCCCTATCTACCCACTGCGCATGTGCAGCTGCATAGACGTTGATTCCGGAGTCCGAGGGTGGGGCTCTAGGTACGTGTTGTAGGGCCAAGGTGACAGTCCAGCTTAGAGCGACAGAACGACTTCTCTCTCCACACTTCTCCAAGGATAAGTGAAGCCCCAATTCCCCCTGACGTCTGGCTTTCTGGCTCTCTTTCTTCCCCTGCTGTCCTATCTAAAGTCCCAGGCCCCGCGGGCTACAGAAAGACGCCACACCTTCGCTTATGAACCTCACTTTTTGGCAAAAGAGACTAACAACCAACCAAAAACTGGCCGTAGTTGCCCCGTAGTGGTTTGTGGAGTGCGCCTCATCTACACACATCACAGTAAACCGGTCAGACTTGGACCTCATTCCAGCATGGCGGGGAAATTGAACTGAAAAGCAACTGAGGAATGATTTCCCCCTCGCATCCTGCCTTATTTCTGCACTTCTTCCACACAGGAAAGGCGCACTGGAAGGACCGTCCCCACTTGGCGAGTGGAGAGCTGATCCGTCCTGAGCCACCAGAGGAAGGTGGTCGGGAACTGAGCTGGAGACCTTCTGGAGGGACCTTCTGCACTGATTTATAAGAATGCAGGGCTGATGTTCTGCATATATAAGGTAATGAGGTGGGAGGATCCCCACAGAGATGAGGACACTCAGAGAGACACGAAGAGGAAAGGAAGTCGAATTTCCAGCTGCGTGGCCAGGCCGTGGCTTTGTCTTTCATTTCTGTCAGGTGCCCTATTCCTTCATTATCTCTGAAGATGTCTAAGCTTGATGCTGATAGTGTAACATTAGCAAAATAGTATCTGGTATTCATGTCAGGTTTGAAGAGAAAACATGGTATTACTGAATCATGAGAAAATTATTTGAGACTGGTAAGGTCTCTGCACATGAGAGTGGCCTGTACACTTTATTTTTTATCTTTTTAATTATTTATTTTTGAGACAGAGAGAGACAAAGCATGAGCAGGGAGGGGCAGAGAGAGAGGGGGACACAGAATCAGAAGCAGGCTCCAAGCTCTGAGCTGTCAGCACAGAGCCCGACGCGGGGCTCGAACCCATGAACATGAGATCATGACCTGAGCTGAAGTCGGAGGCACCCCTAGCCTGTACACTTTCAATTAAAAGCAGCAGGTACCATGAGGGGGCAGGCAATTGAGGTGAACAGTTTGCAGGAAGGAACGAACAACCTTGAAAGCCAGGAAGCGTGCAGAGTCATTGATTGAGAGACACAAACTCAACACGACCTCAGGAAACCACCTAGCTAGCTGTGCTAGGTAACCGTGCAGAGAGGCTTCCATAGCTACTCTGTTTCATTGAGAATGCTGCATTCATCCGGGACAGCCATCTGGTACCAACCAACCCAACCAAGTTGTACACATTCTCTAACTTCGGTGTCACTGGGGTCAGAGCCAAGAAAGATTTTGCACAAGTCCCTGAAGGGATGTGAATGAGGATGTTTGGCAGAGTTCTATGTAGTGTCAGGAACTAAAATAGCACCTTCTTCGAAGCATTTAAAAAAATAAAAGCTAAAATATGGTAGACACATCCTTTGAGGTTTTGCTCAGCATTTAAATGATATATTTAAAAAATGATGGTTATGGAAAAAAGTCAAGGGCATCTGAGTGGCTCAGTCAGTTAAGCATCTGACTTCAGCTCAGGTCATGGTCTCACAGTCTGTGGGTTCCAGCCCCACATCAGGCTCTGTGCTTACAGCTCGGAGCCTGGAGCCTGCTTCTGATTCTGTGTCTCCCTCTCTCTCTACCCCTCCCCTGTTCCCATTCTGTCTCCCTCTCAAAAATAAATAAACATTAAAAGACACAATTTATAAAGAAAGTAAAAGTCAGAAGTGGAATGATATGTATACAAGGTATAATTTTGTAATATAAAAAGGATATGCACAAAATATTACATATTCTGTAAGAAAACATGTGATCTCTTAATGTAATAAAAAGTAAACAGTTAACACATCAGAATGGTTTCCTATGAGGAAAAATGACATAGGAAATAGAATATGCAGATAAAAAAGCAATCAGTGGATTAAGAGTGTTTTGAAACAGCCCATGCTGTGAAGACCTTGGATTTGTGAGCCACATGTTTCTGTCACAGCTGTAGAGCAAGATGAAGTGTAAACAAATGGATCCGGCTGTATTCCAGTAAAACTTCATTAGCAGAAACCGAATCAAACTGGGTCTGGCCACTGGGCTCTAGTTGGCCACGGGTGATATATGGTATAGATAAGATACAGAATCAGTTAAAAACGTGGAGGTCAGGTAGAAGATACAGTAGGAAGATCCCAAGTTCACCTTGTCTCTGACACACCGAGATAGCAGTTACATCCGGAGGACTAACACTGACGACTGGCAGAACAGACCTTCCACAGTTAATCATACAGCGAAGGCCGCACTGAAACAGGAATGGAGATGCGGGCCCAGGACGCTTGAGGGGTGCCGCCTGAGGCCGTGGGGAGCTGGGCAGCGCCCTCCCAGCCGAGGGGGCACCCCGGGACTGCCTCCGCGCGGGTCCGGGAGGCGCCTCGGCGTCAGGGAGGCAGCGGCCCAGACGCAGACCCGCAAATCCGGAGAAGATGGTGTCCAGGGAGCGGGACTGGGGGCCTCGCGGTGGCGCACGCAGCGAAACACGCGGGTCCTGGACGGAACTGAGTCGGAGTCTACACAGGGCGGTCCTGAGCTCAGGGCGTTTGTGGTCCCCGAGCAGCTCCCAGCCGGCGTCCGGTCCAGGCTCTGGATTCCGGCTCTCTGTCCTGCGAACAGAAGTGCCCTTGCAGGGGCACGAAACCCGTCCAATTTCCGAATTCCAAGGGAAACGTTTCCTCTGGCCCTTGTCTGGGACCCCCGTGTGGGGAATCAAGGCCAAGGGCTTCTGCTCGCCTCTGCGGTGGGAGGAATGACTTTTCCTTCTTGTTCTCACAGGTCAGTTCGTTCCGAGCGCAGCAGGAGAGCGTAGGTCAGCTGATTCGAGCTTGGTAACAGTTGAATCAGTCATTCATTTTGCAAGACACTGCCCCACAGAACGCGCCCCGCCTGGAGGGAAAGGTTTGTGGCAAGAACAGCCATGCTCCTTTTAAAAACCGGGAAGAGTAAGCAGCGCAGCAGGAGCAGCACAGCTGTCCGGGAAGGGGAAGTACCGAGTTCGTTCCCACCTCGTCTGAAGACCGGGACATCACAAAGAAACTGAGGTGTCATTTGGGGAGTTCCTGGGAAAAGTGTTTCTGATGTAATATTCGACGAAATTAGTGAAATACAAAAGGGAGAAAGAGAAAAGCAGCGCGTGCCAATCGGGAGCTGGCCTGGTGTCCCCTGGGCGCCCTTCTGCGGAACAGAGACAGCTTCGCAGAACGCAGGCGCTGGACAAGGCGGCTCAGAGACCCTGACGGAGCAAGAAGAAACGAAGACCACTCTGTAGCCATGTTTGAGCGCGCGCACACACATATGCGAGGCGCGCGCCAAAAACAGAAACAAAACTTTCGTTCAGCCACAAAAATGGCCGCCAGTCTCCCTAATTTGTCCAGTATGAGTAACTACAGCTTCTTTGGTAATCAAAGTTTCAGCTTTGCTCTCTTCTTCCTTCTTTCAGGATAGGATGCATCAAGCTATCCAATCACAGAATCACTCCCTGCTTCCGGGGAGCATCCAGTCCAGAAAAGCTCTGCCTCTTTAAATCTTCCCCCAAATTGCCTAACACAAGACTCAATCCTGTAAGTACCTTCTTATATGCTCTTACTAATGAGATGCACCAACCGCTCCCCACGGAGCATCTTCTTGGTGAATAACCACCCAACTTGTTCAACTGCTCATTTATTCCTGGTGGAAGATATTGGCACCATTTAAGTTCTGTCTGACTTTGGTTAGTCCCTTTTTTTTCCTTTTTTTTTTTTTTTTGCATTCAAAATACTGGGGGAGGGGGCCAAGCTCTCTCTCTCTCTCTCTCTCTTAAGTTCACCCACTCTCCTATATCAAGAGTATATTTTCTCATTTTAATAAACTTTCTCCCTTGTGTTACTCAGAAAGAAGGAAGGAAGGCAGGAAGGAAGGCAGGAAGGAAGGCAGGCAGGCAGGAAGGAAGGAAGGAAGGAAGCATGGACGGACCCAGGGGCTGGAGATGAGGGAAGGAGACATATACCCAAGTCCTGCTAGTGCTGATTCCTGGGAAGGAGGCTTGTGGGTTGTTTTCCCCACTGCCTTCCCCAGTGAGGAGTGGCCATCATAGACTTTCTCTTCCAAGGTCCATCACTATTTCTCAGTTTGTTCTTGACTAATTGAATTCCTGGAGGCCTCTCTGCTTCTCTGACCCGTTGACATTGAGTTAGGCCTTAAGAATTATTTTGCATGCATACTTTGATGGAGAACTCTTTGGGGGTTATTATATTATTAACAAAAAGTTGAAACTTTAAACAAATATTTTAGGAAAGCTCAAGATAAAGTTCTGTCCCCCAAATATTCTTCTGGGGAGATGTAGAACATTAAGATGTAAAATATGTCATACGGTGTTTTCAAGCAAACATTGGGGAATTTTCCAAAGATTGCCAGTGACGTGTGTTTGCTTTCCCTGAGCAGATTCCTTCTGTTTATTAGTGAGAGCATAGTTTATCTTTTCTGGATATAAATGAAAGGAAAGATTTTATCTTTGATTCAATCTAGCCCTCCCCCATTCCCAGTGATATCGGAATTGATTAGAACTATTTAAAGAACATGCTGTTACTTCTGATGAAATATAATGCATTAAATCCAACCAATGATCTCAGCTTTCTCAAGACGTGTCAAATTCATCAGCTCACCTCTTACCTGTTGATCATAAAGTGAGGACCCATCTTCCTGGAGTCCACACTGAACAGGTTTGTTCTGAATCATTCCTGTAGAGCATCTGGAAATTCTGCTGAAGGAAGCGGTTCGTTGCAAATGTAAAAAGAACAGGAAACGTGCGTTGGTTACATTTTGGATTGACAAAAACCAAACTCTTCCAGGTAAATCCATTTTCCCCCAGGAAGCAGCTAGTATTTCACGGGCAATGAAACTCCTGGACGGCCTATACCTATGAGGTTTCTTCTAATCCGCGTGGAAAGTGAAAGCGCATTGGTATTTGCCTGGCACTTTCCCTGAATGCGATGAGATGAATATGTTGGGTGTGAGCCTGGGAGGTTGGGGACCCCGAGTGAGGGGACCCTGAGCGGGTTTCAGCATTGCGTCTCTTTTCTTGCACCTTGCCTACCTTTCTAAACACGTTTTTGTCTACACTGGCATTCTGCCTCTAAACCCACCACATTTCCTTCTATATTTTGAGGAAGCGTGTCACACAGCTGTAGTCGTGGCCAGGTGGTTAAGGCAAGGGACTAGAAATCCGCTGGGGTCTCACCGCGCAGGTTCAAATCCTGCAGACAGGTCTGAGCTTCTGAACCATCACCTTTCTGACCAGTCTAATCCCACCTGCAGGCTGGGCTCCTTTCTAGGCGAAAGGAGGTGAAAGGAACCACTGACTTACGGGGAAAACCCACTGACTTGACTGCCTCTCCTCTCTGAGTGTTGCCCAGAAGGAAAACACCAGAGCACAATTATTTCCACAGAAAGTTTGCACCTACAGACCTGTGCCCAGCGATGTGCAGGACTTAAGGATATTTCCGGATTTTCTCTCCCCAAAACTCTGAAGTAAGCTATTTCACAAAGAGACAACTGGGAGGTTGTCCCTCAGGTTATTTAGTCTGCCACAAGAGGCTATTTTTCTGTTATTTTCAAAACCTTTTGAAGAGTAAAATTGACTTTGAAAGTCAATGCACATTGAAAGCAGATGCGCGTTTTCGTGCACCGGCTACTGTCCCCAGGATCAGGACGGTTTATCAATCCAGAAACTGCCTTGCGATCCCCTTTTGGGCACATCCCAACCCCACACCAGCTGATACCCGCATACATTTTCTATCCTATAGTTTGGCCTTTTTGAGAACGTGATAGAAATTGAACACGATTTTTATGCCAGTGGGAATGCAAAAAGGCACAACCACTCTGGGAAACAGTTGGGCAATTTCTCATAAAATAAAACAGAAAAATGCGGTATGATTCGTCCACTGCTCTCCTCATTTCCGGAGAAATGGAAATTTGTGTGTGGACAAAAACCTATATATGAACATTTGCGGTGTCTTATTGGCAACAGCCCAAAACTGAACGCAACCGAAGCGTCCTTCAGCAGGTCAAGGACGACACAAAGTGCATAGATAGGAACTCCAGGCAGGAAAGAGAGGCGGGCTCCAGTGGCGAATCAACGGTTTGGAAGCGGATGGCGGGTACCAGGCTCAGGGAAAGAAGTCAATCCTGATAGGTCACCTAGTGTATGACTCTAACTTTAGACCTTATCAAAATGGCAAAATTATAGAGATTAGAACAAATTAGCAGTTGACAGAGTTCAGGGATGGTGGGAGGAGGGGATGGGCGTGATCCTAAGGGGAGCAGGTGGGGACTGTCCCAGCGATGGTCTGTGTATTGGTGACAGGAATCAGCACAGTGTGTAACCTTTTGAGATTAGCTTCTTTCACCAGAGATAGGAGTACACACAACGCTGAGCCAATATTAATTTCCTGCTTTTGCTATTATACTTTGATCATGTAACAAGTAGCCTGGCAGGGAAATGGGTGCAAGGGACATGCAGTCTCTCTGACTATATTTGCAACTGACTGTGTGTCTGTAACTATTAAAACAAACCTTTTTTAGCTTAAAAATATGAATAGAAAGTATTTTATCACTTTTCTACACATGTATTCTGATTATTGTATAATTATTCTTTTACTTATTATTATAAATTGAAAAGATTTACTTTTATAGGTTGAGTTTTGAATATGAAATCACATTGCATTTCTGAAACAAACCACAAAATCGACTCAAAATTGAAATTATTGGAAGTAATTGATGTGTTAACTAACCTTATTGTGACAACCATGTACATATGTACGTATATCGAATTATTACATTGTGTACCTTAAACTTATACAATGTTAGATGTCAGTCATTGTTGGGAGCCAATTTCTGAACTTACTAAGTTGAGAAAACTCCTTGTGAGGTTAAGGCAGGTTAGGCAAGGCCTCTTGCCTTCAGATGGTGATCGATATCCACCCCCACTCAAAAATATAAAATCCCAGGGGTGCCTGGTCGTCCAGGCACCTTGGCCAAGCGTCCAACTTCAGTTCAGGTCATTATCTCATGGTTTGTGGGTTCGAACCCCGCGTTGGGCTCTCTGCTGACAGCTCAGAGCCTGGAGCCTGTCTTCAGATTCTGTGTCTCCCTCTCTCTCTCTGCCCCTCCCCCACTCATGTGCACACGCAGGCACTCCCTCTCAAAAATAAACAAACATTGAAGACATTAAAAAAATAAATAAAATCCCAATCTAAGAAGTCATTTTAAAATTTTCAAGTTTTAAAGTTGGCTTCCATGTGGTCATAGTATAGGATGTAGTCTCTGTTTTTTGTGACCTTAGTCACAAAATCAACCATTTGATCATTAACAGGCTTCTAGGACTTCGGAGATTTTCTCGGTTTTCATCTCTTGTTAGTCCACGTGGCCTCTTACCCTTACCCACCTTGTTTATTTTATGGATTATTTCCCGTGCTCTTAAAGTAGAATTTTTTAAGCAAGAAATGCAGGAAGGTAGTAATCTCCCTGCGTGTCTGGCCCACAGGTACCACAGTGGCGGTGTGTACATCATTGGTGTTTCTCAATCTGTGGAGCATGACCACCCACATGCCTTGGAGTTCTTGAGAAAAGACTGTGCCAATGTCAACGGTGAGCGGAAATTGGAATTTCCAGCCAGCTTGTTTGTGGATGGTGGTTCAGCACTGTTAAGCTGTTGATATGGCCTTAAATTATTTGATGCAGTGATGATCATTTGCTGGGAGAGGGTATATTTTTATTCATCTCTTCCTTTCTGTATACATTGGAATAAATCTCTCATACAGCTGTCATTTCATTTTCCTTCCAACAGATTTCTTTTTGAAGCACAAAGTTGCTATGATGACCGTGCGGGAACACTTTGGATTTGTCACAGACCCATCCATTACACATAAGAACATGGAGGCTGATCTCTCCAAGGTGAGACAGGGCGAGGAAGGGAAAGGACAGAAAATGGCAGTTGTCACTTGCATGTATTCAGAGACTCAAATCGCTTAGCGTATGTTCATGTTTATACCTTCCTGAGACCTTTTCCTTTTGGTTTCACACATAGGGAATGAGAAATTCAGTAAAACCAAAGAGAAAGCCATGTTTCTTTTTTTAATGTTTATTTATTTTTGAGAGTGAGAGAGACAGAGCACAAAAGGGAGAGGAACAGAGAATGAGGGAGGCACAGAATCGGAAGCAGGCCCCAGCCTCTGAACTGTCAGCACGGAACCTGACGTGGGGCTCAAACCCATGAACTGGGAGATTATGACCTGAGCTGAAGTCTGGTGCTTAACTGACCGAGCCACACAGGCGCCCCAGAGAAACCCAGGTTGCTTGATGTGAAGCATTGGGCAAGATTGCATAGACCACCAAAATTCCTGAACGTTTAGTAAGAAACTTGTGTGTTTTTGGTCTTTCCCTTGTTCCTCAGAGGTCTTTCCGAATCCGAGAATTTTTGAAATGTGGTAAAATGCAGAGCATAAAACTTATTGTAACCATTTTTAAGTGTGCACGTTCATCAGTGGCATTAAGTTCATGCACAATCATGCGCCGCCATCTCCACCGTCCATCTCAGAACCTTTTTCATTGTGCAATAGAAACTGTGCCCACTAAACATGAAGGCCTCCTTCCTCCCTCCCCACAGCCCATCCTGCTTTCTGTCTGTGATGTTGTCTACCCCAGGTACCTCACATAAGTGGAGACAAACTTTCTGTTTCTGGCTGACTTGATTCCCTTAGTGTAATGTCCTCAAGATTCATTCACGGGTACCGCACACATTGTTTATCCATTCGTGGGTGGATGGCCACCTGAGTTGCTTCAACCTTTTGGCTGCTGTGAATAATGCTGCTATGAACAGGGGTGCACAAATAGCTCTTCAAGACCCTGCTTTTATTTCTTTTGGGATATACACAAGAATGGAATTGCTGCCTTATATGGTAATCCTCCTTTTAATTTTTTAAGGAACTACCATACTATTTTACTTAGTGGTTTTACCATTTTACATTGCCACCCGACGCTGTGCAATGATTCCAGTTTCTTCACATGCTTGTTGGCCATTTATATATCATCTTAGGAGAAAAGTCTCCTCCATTCACTTGCCCATTTTTAAATTAGATTGTTTTTTGTTGTTGAGTTATGGAAGTTTTTTATATGTTCTGAATATTAACTGCATATCAGATCTGTGATTTATAGATACTTTCTCCCATTCTTTGTGCTGCCTTTTCTCTCTCATGGTCGCATCCTTTTGATTTTGGTGTCAGTTTATCTGTTTTTACTTTTGTTGCCTCTGAAGCTTAGAATATTGAATACATGGCATATATGCCCCAAAACAGTTTTCCAGGTTTTATCTTACCTTTTCGTATTCTCCCCTTTCCTTGGATGCCTTCCTGTTTCTACCTTTGTGCATTTTGCTCTGCCTAGTGAGTGTTAAAGCTCAGTTCAGAAAGCTTTCTTGAGGAATCAGGCAGAAATCATTGTTTCCATGGGTATATTTCCCATATTGTGTGAGCCTATTATATAAGTAGTCATTCTGTATTCTGTTATTAAGTTCTTTTTAATGTTGTCACTCTTTACTAAACCATGAACAAACTGTTAAGAGACAGAAGTTCTATTCTGGTATTGCCTGGACCTCAGTCAGTACTGGCGCATACTAAGCAATTACATGTATTAATTGGATAAATATGTATCATTTTTATTTCTAAACTCTTAAGCACTGATTTTAGTGTCTGAACATAAAAACCCATGGTACCACAGTTCTTTCCTTTTTTCTGTATATTCTAAGTAGAGATCGAATCTCCAGTGTTATAAGCCAGAAGACTCTTGTAAAATCTGTCACCTTCGTTTCAGTCATCATTTGTTCAAAGAGCTCTCTTTGCTGGTGGTGCTTCCACAGCATTAGAGACACATACTCAGAATTAGAGGACAAGCCACCTTTCCTTCATTTCCTTCATTGACTATTCAAGAAGTAAAGAATAGTAATTTCATTCTTTGGGTCTCAGTTTTCTGTTAGTAAATATTTTTGCTAATCATTTAAAAAATAAGAAAAGTAGTTTTACTCTTAGGGAAAGGGTTGGAGATGCCCAGAGGCTGGATGAGTTTGATTTATTGTATTACTTGTGAGCTTATGGCATCCTTTTTGGCAAGGAGAGCTCTCTTTGACAGAGAGCTAACCTGGATCACTAGAGATCACTAGAGGCCACTGAGTCTTTTCAGAAGAGTAGAGGCTATTCAGGTAAAGATGAGAGCAGGTTTGTACTAAAATTGAGAAATGGATGCATCTTCTGGAGGTGAATATAAAGGAAAGTAACTTTTGATTTCTTTCTAAGGCCATGGAAATAGCATCTCAGAGTACCAAGGAAGAAAGATCCAGCCAAGATCATGTGGATGAAGAGGTAAGATTTAGTATCTATTCATAGGCTTAGGAAACACTTGAGTTTTGTTTTTGTTTTTGTCTTAAGGGCATGCAAGGTCACAAACTTGATTTTCAGAGAGAAGGAGTTTTCAAATGACTATTTTCTTGTACATAATTTAACTGAGCCAGATTGTATAACTGCATTTCATGGCATCATTCCACTCAGCAGCCTGTTAGCCTGTTAGTTCTAGATGGAGAACTTTATTTGTTTGAAGAATAACTGATGTGCAATATTATATTACTTCCAGGTGTCCAGCACAGTGATTCAACGTTTATGTACATTACTACATGGTCACCACAATAAGTCTAGTTACCATCTGTCACCACACATAGTTATTACGATATGATTGACCATATTCCCTGTGCTGTATTTTATGTCTGCAACTTATTTTAAAACTAGAAGTTTGTACCTCTTGATACCTTCACCTGTTTTGCTCTGTCCCCCATTCTCTCCCCATCTGGCAACCACCAGCTTGTTCTCTATACTTATGAGTCAGTTTTTATTTTGTTTATTTTGTTTTTTTAGAATCTACATGTAGGTGAAGTTCTATAGTATTTGTCTTCCTCTTTTATTTCACTTAATGTAATACACGTGAGGTCTGTCAATGTTATCACAAATGGCAAGATTTCATTTTTTTACTAGTATTTTGTCTGCGTGTGCATGTGTGTGCGTGTGCATGTGTGTGTGTGTGTGTCTGTATACACATACATACGTATAGTCCGTTTTCTTTATTGATGGACCCTTAAATTACTTCCTTATCTAGGCTTTTGTCAATAATGCTGCAGTGAACATAAAGTACACGTATTTCTTCAAATTAGTATTTTATTTTCTTTGGATAAATCCCCAGAAGAATTGCTGAATTTTATGTAGTTCTGTTTTTAATTTTTTGACGACCCTCCATATAGTCTCCCACAGTGGTTGCACCAGGTTGCATTCCCACCAGCAGTGCAGGGGGGTTCTCTTTTCTCTACACCCTTGCCAACACTGATTTCTTTTTTGATACTAGCCATTCTGACTGGTGTGAGGTGATAGCTCATTACGGGTTACATTTGTATCTCCCTGATGATAAGTGACGCTGAGCATCTATCCTTTCATGGGTATGTTCATCATCTGTGTGTCTTTGGAAAAATCTTTATTTGGATCCTCTGTCCCATTTTTTTCATCATGTTTGCTTTGTTGGTGGTGAGGTGTAGGAGTGCCTTATATATTTTGGATATTTACCCCTTATCAGATGCATCATTTGTAAATATCTTCTCCCACTCAGTAGACTGCCTTTTCATTTTGTTGATGGCTTTGTTTGCTGTGAAAAAGCTTTTAAGTTTGATGCAGTCCCATTTGCAGATTTTTGCTTTTGTTGACCTTGTCTGAGGAGTCAGATCCAAAAAATATTGCCAACACTCTTGTTTACTTTTACTGACTTTATTTTTTTAAGGAGTTTTATAGTTTTGGGTCCTACATTTAGGTCTTGGCTCTGTTGTGAGTTTATTTATGTGTAGGTCTTGGCTCTATTACGCATTTATTTTTGTGTATGGTATAAGAAAGCGGTCCAGTTTCTTTCTTTTGCATGCCACTGTCCAGTTTTCCCAACACCATTTGTTGAAGTGACTGTCCTTTCCCCATTGTGTGTTCTTACCTCCTGTGCTGTAAATTCATTGACCATATTTGCATGGGTTTTTTTCTGGCATCTTTATTCTGTTTCACTGATCTGTGTGTCCATTTTTGTGCTAGTGCTATACTGTTTTGGTTATAACAGCTTTGTAGTGTAGTTTGAAATCAGGGGGTAATATACTTGAGATAGAGCACATTTTTTAAAGAAGCTGTTGAAATATCTGAATCAAGAAGGAAAAACCTGTTCAGTTTGTGAATGTGAATTTTTAAATGATTTAAATGTTGATTTCAGTAACATTGTAGACTTTAAATATTTATGTATGGTAAAAAAGAAAATTGGTTTAACCTTGGAGATCAGTGGGAATTTTTTTGTGAATGTGATCCATACTAGACTTTAAAAAAAATTTTTTTAATGTTTTATTTATTTTTGATATAGACAGTGACCGAGCATGAGAGGGGAAGGGGCAGAGAGAGAAGGAGGCACAGAACCGGAAGCAGGCTCCAGGCTCTGAGGTGTTAGCACAGCTAACACGGCAAAAACAATCTGCCCCAGTCTGTCCAAAGTGCCTTTACACTTAAACACGATGAATGTTCGTTACGCCATAATATTAACGATGCTTCAAAAAACATACTGCAGGAGAAAAAAATATATATAAAAATAAAACTGTACAAAATTCTTCATTAAAATAGTTGCTTAAATAAATCCTGTCAATACCACACAGAGGCAGTGACTGGATCTACGTCAGAGAGCTTAGAGCTTTTTACATAATTAGATGAGAACACCTGACTCGTCTTCACAACGCTGCCATGACAACCTCACTAAAATCAGCAGCACGTGTTCCAGAAGCAGCGCACAGCTCATAGTGTGGGTGAGAATAGTGACCGATGGCAAGTTACTCTGCGTTGTGGAGTTCTGATCCTATTTGCCCTTTTTCATCCTGGCTGTCTTCTCCTTTCTTTTTTTCACCTGTTTCGGAATTTTGTTTTTTCTTTTCTCTCTCTGGGCTTCCTTGACCACCTTTTTTCTTTCCTGTAAAAAACAAAACAGAACCTACAGACTTCATTCGTTCAACTTTACTATTACAACCAAATAAGAAAATATATG
>PJEM01020321.1:0-13763 GCA_004023845.1 Helogale parvula
TGAATGCTGAAAATGAACTGAGAGTTGAGGGGGAAGGGGGAGGGGGGAAAAGAGGTGGTGGTGAGGGTGGAAGGCACTTATGGGGAAGAGCACTGGGTGTTGTATGGAAAACAATCTGACAATAAAATATTATGGAAAAAAATAAACATTAAAAAAAAAAAACCCTTGAGGAGAAAGTCAGAAAAAACCTCCTAGACCTCCACCGCAGCAATTTCCTACTTGACACACCACCAAAGGCAAGGGAAATGAAAGCAAAACTGAAGTCTTGGGACCTCATCAAGATAAAAAGCTTCTGCACTGCAAAGCAAACAATCAAGAAAACTAATAGGCAACTGACAGAATGGGAAAAGACAGTTGCAAATGACATATCAGATAAAGGGCTAGTATCCAAAACCAACAAGGAAGTCACCAAACTTCACACCCACAAATAACCCAGTGAAGAAATGGGCAGAAGACATGAACAGACACTTCTCCCAAGAGGACATCCAGATGGCCTACAGGCATATGAAACGATGCTCAACATCACTCATCATCAGGGAAACATAAATCAAAACCACACTGAGATACCACCTCACGCCAGTCAGAGTGGCTAAAATGAACAAATCAAGAGTCTATAGATGCTGGTGAGGCTGTGGAGAGACTGGCACTCTCCAACACTGTTGGTGGGAATTAAACTGGTGCAGCCTCTCTGGAAAACAGTGTGGAGGTTCCTCAAAAACTATCCGTTGAACTCCCTTATGACCCAGTAATAGCACTGCTAGGGATTTACTCAAGGGATACAGAAATACTGATGCATAGGAGCGCATGTACCCCAATATTCATAGCAGCAATGTCAACAATAGCCAAAACATGGAAATAGCCTAAATGTCCATCACCCGATGAGTGGATCAAGATGTGGTATATATACACAATGGAGTTCTACATGGCATAGAGAAAGAATGAAATATGGTCATTTTAGGAAAATGGATGGACCTTGAGGGTGTCATGCTATGCGAAATAAGTCAGGCAGAGAAGGACAGATACCATATGTCTGCAGTCATAGGTCTAACAGGAAAACAGGAGAAACCTAATGGAGGACCAGGGGGAGAGGAAGATGGAAAGTGAGTTGTAGAGAGAGAGGGACGCAAAACTTGAGAGACTACTGAATGCTGAAAATAAACTAAGGGTTGAAGGGGAAGGGGGAGGGGGAAAAGAGGTGGTGGTGATGGAGGAGGGCACTTATGGGGAAGAGCACTGGGTGTTGTATGGAAACCAATTTGAAAAAAAACTATTAAATAAATAAATAAATAAATAAATAAAATTGAATGGGTAGCCTAGAAAAAAAAAGAATATTTAGGATAGAATAATTGAAAGAAAAAAAGAAAAAAGATAGCACGAAGAGAAGAATCCAACTCTTTAGCGCAAATGGGCATGGTTAGATGTAAGTATGTAGGGCGCTGGGCCTGGTCTCTGAGGCCCCACCTTAGTAGATGCAGGGAGAAAAATGGCCGCACCTCAAGCCCCTCTCAGACCATGCATTCCCAGCCACTCTCTTGAGTCCAGCCTTGCAGTGTTACGTGTGGGTCAAAAATGGAAATTTTGTCTCTCCTTGCACCAAGGGCTAAGGTCTCCCTTCAGTCTTTCCTCTTTCCCTAGGCTCCATACCTTCCTCATAGCCGGTTTGCCCCTGGTGTCTTGTGCTGCCTCTCACACGCAGCACACCTGTCTCCCATGCAGCCAGGCCGGCTGGTGGGCAGCTCTCAAAATTCTTTTCCAGCTTGTATACACGGTCGTCCTGTGTGCTTGTGGCCCTGCACAGTGCTGCGCAGCCTCCAGACCCGGGCTCTCTGCGGTCCGGGACCAAGTCCTGGGCACTCTCTTTCCAGCTCTGCCTTGAGCTGTTGCCCCCTCCCTCAGTCTCCATTCCCTGTCTCACTCACAGTCATCTGTGGGGTTGATGTCAATAAGGGGTCAGTGCACACATCACTGCTCCTGGAGATTAGAAAGTTGTGGCTTTTAAATCCTCTCAGTTTGATGTTTGCAGGCGTACGGAGATATCAGTGTTCCCTACTTCTCCGCCATCTTGCCAGCTCTCTCTAGGTTTAGGATATTGAGAAGGAGAGCCGCAGCAAATTCAGAGTTTAGTAGACCCCAGGTATTGGGCAGACCATTCATCTTCAGGGGGTGCCCTTTTGAGTCGAAACAAGTGGTACCAGCAGGTATGACCCAGAAGTTTGGCTGAGGAAAGGGTGGTGAGTATTACAGTATGTGGCTCAGTCCACCAAGGGTTGAGTGTGTGTGGTTGGAGTTCTTTAAGGAGAATGCAATCTCCTGTTGTTAAGGGGCTTCAGAAAGTGGGGCCGCCTTGCTGTCTGGGGTTGGCAGACAGTTGTCAGCATGCTGCCTAAGAAGGTTTCAGAAGTGGGATAGGTAGGGTAGGTAGCTTATGAAGGGAGGGGTGTTAACGGGGAGATTGTGGCTGAGAAGAAAGTGCCTTCCATAGAGGAGTTCAAAGGGGCTGAGGCCCGATGGGGTGCGGGGAGAGCCTCGGAGGTGGGTAAGGGCCCAGGTGAGTAGAAAGGGCCATGAGATGCGGGTCTCAAGGTTGAGATGATCTTTGAGTAGGCCTTTGGCACGCTCAACCTTACCAGAGGATTGTGGGAGGTAAGGGATATTTCCAGGAAATCTGGAGTGCCTCAGAGACTAGTTGGATCACCTTGGAGACAAGGCGAAGACTGGTCCATTGTCAGATTGGATGATCCGTGGGAGGCCAAACCTAGGGATGATGTATTCCAGGAGTATAGAGGCCACTACATCAGCCATCTCACGGGAGGTGGGATATACTTCTATCCATCCTGTAAAAGTGTCAACAAGGATGAGGAGGTACTGGAGAGACCTATGGCAGGGCATGGGGGTAAAGTCAATTTGCAAGTCTTCTCCAGGCTAGTGGCCTCGGAGTTGGTGTGTGAGGGTATGGGAACGAATTCCCCCTTGGGGATTTACTGCTGAGAAAATGGAACCAGCAGTGTGCACTTGTTGTATGGTCTCTCAGAGACCTGTAAAATGAAATAAAGGTTCTAAGAACTGATAAAGAGCCTTGGGGTCTATGTGAAGGGACCTATGCACATCTGCAATTATGGTGGGTGCCAGGTTCTGGGGAAGAGCCAGTTTATTTTCCACAAATACCTAACCTTTGTCTACTTCTGTACCTCCCAAGGATATTAAGGTGGCTTGTTCAGCCGGCTCATAGCATGGTTGATGTGGGGTAAATAGGAACATTATTGGGGCTGGAGGAGGGCCAGTGGTGAGCTCTTGGACGGTCAAATTAGCTCATGAGTTTCCTTGAGCAACAGGGTCTGTGGGGGACTGGTGGCCCTTACAGTGAACAATGGCCACCTCTTTGGGGAGTTGGAGTGCCTCTAAAAGTTTCATGATGAGGGGGCCATTAATCACTGGGGTTCCCTTCGTGTTGAAGAAGCCTCACTCTTGGCAGAGAGTTGAGTGTGTGTGGGCAATTAGAAAAGCATATTTGGAGTCAGTGTAGATGGTAACCCTCTGTCCTTTGGAGAGTTGAAGGGCCCTAGTGAGAGCTATTAGCTCAGCCTTTTGGAAGATGGTCCCCTTTGGGAGTGAAGCTGCCTCAACGGTGTTGGTTAAAGTTACCACTGCATAAGCTGCTCATCGCCAGCCATCAGGTCCAAGTACAGAACTGCTGTCGACAAAAAAGATACGTTCTGCATGTGATAAAGCTTGTCGTGGAGACCAGGGTGAGGGGTGGTAAGGGCTTCTACATGTTGGGGGCAAGAATGTGAGGGAGAGGGCTGGGAGGTGGGAGTGGGTAAGAGTGTGACTGGATTGAGTGCACAGAAAGGTAGTAGAGTAATATGTGGGTTTTCGATAAAGAGAAGATGGAACAGTTGGACTTGAGAAGGTCCAACGTGGGCTAGGGATTTATGGCCTAGGAGTTCAGCGAGGTGATGGGAGGAAAAGACCGTTAGGGGTGGTCCCACAGTGAATTTGAGGGTCTCTTTTGTGAGTTTGGTGGCTGCTGCCAAAGCGTGGAGGCAAGGTTGCCACCCTCTAACAGGAGGATCTAGTTGTTTTGAACGATAGGCAATGGCACAGTAGATGGGGCCTAGTGGCTGAGCCAGGAGACCTGTAGCTATTCCTGTGTGCTCATCTATGAATAGGTGGAAAGGACGAGAGGGGTTGGAGAAAGTAAGAGTAGAGGTAGTGGTTAGGGTATCTCAGAGTTTGGAAAAATGCTGTCTAATTAAGGTTGGGTTGTGAGTGGCCTTGTGGGGGTCTCTTTGGCAGCCTAGAATAAGGGTTTCACCAGAATGGCAAAATTGGGAATCCAATGTCGAAAGAACCCTACCAGTCCCAGAAAGGAAAGGATCTGATCTGTTGTTTGGGGCGGTTGGAGATCCTGCCAAAGTTGGATGTGATTGGTGGCGAGTCCCTTAAAGGTGGGGGTTAGGGAAATTCCTAGGTATGTGACAGTGGGAAGTACATAGTTGTGCCTTGGATGGAGAAATGCGGTAGCCCCGTGCACCCAAAAAGTTTAGGAGAGTGGCAGTCCCTTTTTGAGAGTGATGAAGAGAAGGGCTATAAAGTAAGAGGTCATCCACGTACTGGAGGAGGGTATTTGGCTCTAGATCACAAGACATGAGGTCATTGGTGAGGGCTTGTTCAAACATGTGGGGACTATCTCTAAAACCCTGTGGAAGGACCATCCAAGTAAGCTGACCAGAGGTGCGGGTGTTAGGGTCCTCCCAAGTGAAGAGAAAGTAAGAGTCTGGGTGTAGAGGCACCGTGAAGAAGGCATCTTTGAGATCAAGGAAGGTAAAGTGTGTGGAGGAGGGGGAATGTGAGAGAGAAGGGTATAAGAATTGGGGACTACTGGGTGTAAGGGCACTACTGCTTCATTTATGACGCGGAGATCCTGGACCAGCCAGTAGGCCCCTGAGGGTTTGCAGACAGGAAGAATGGGGGTATTGTTAAGGGGGAGTTAGTAGGAATAAGGAGCCCCTGCTTTAATGGGCGGGTAATGATAGGCTTAAGGCCCCATCTATGGGCTTCTGATATGGGGAATTGGGCCCGCGAGGGAAAACCAGCTCCCTGTTTAAGGCAAACGTGGAGGAGTTTGTGGTGAGTGGCAACTACTGGTTTGGAAGTGTCCCAAACAGACGGGTTGGCAGGGTTGGGGAGGGAAGGGATGTGAGAGTTGGGATCCCCAGAGAGAGAAGAGGCATCAGTAAGAGAGTGGTTTGAGCAGAAAGGGGGCAGATACAAACGGAGGCCCCCAGTTTTTGGGAAGAGATCACGTCCCAGGAGACGAACGGGACATGATGGAATAACAAGGAAGGAGTGAGAGAAGGGGGATCCATCAAGTGAGCAGGAGAGTGGGAGGGTTTTAACTCTGAAAGAGGAAGTGCTATCAATCGCCACTGAGACTGGTGAAGGGAGAGTAGGGCCCGAGTGAGAAGGCAGAACAGAAAAGATAGCACCCGTGTCCACAAGAAGGAAATGGACTTACCCGCTACCTGGAACGTTACCTTGGGCTTGGCGAGAGTGAGGGGGGTCCCTGAGTCTGGGTTTCATTAGTCCTCTGCCAACACAAAAAGTTTGAGTGAAGGGATTGTCTAGACAGATGGTTCCCCACGTGGAGGTGCTGAAGACAATCTGACTGAAGGACAATCTGACTTCCAGTGCCCCATCTGTTGGCAGGCAGGGCAGGGCCTGGTTGGAATCCCTGGGTTAGAGCATTGGCAGGACCAGTGGCCCTTGGTACCACATTTGAAGCAAGTTCCTGGCAGGGTGAACTTTGTGGGGACCCCCATTTGTTGGCCCCCAGGGCCTGCCAGCCTCAGGGCTGCCACCAAGGCCTGGGTTTGAAGTGCTACCTTCTGCTTTATGCGAGCCTGGTGACAGGCTTCAGCCATCTCCTCTTGAGCATTAAAGACTTTAAATGCTATTTTCACCAAGTCCTGTATTTGGGTTTGGGGACTCCTCTGCCTTTATTAGCTTTTTTATGGATGACTGGAGCTGACTGGGTAATGAAGTGGGTAGTGAGAAGTGGGTTCAAGGTGGGTGCATTGAGTGAGCGCCTCAGTGAGGTGGTTGAGAAAAATAGCAGGGTTTTCCTAGAAGTCTTGTAAAATTTCCCTCAGCTTATCAAAATTGACCACCTTGTTGGAGGTGGCCTGCATTCCAGCCAAGAGGCACTGAAGCATTTGGTCTCGCCTAAGGCAGCTGTCTTGTCTTGCCTGATAGTCCCATCCAGGGTCTGCCACCGGGAAGGCGAGGACCCCTACTGGCATAGTGGGGTCTATGAGGTGGGCCTGGTCTGCATGGTTCCAGGCTGCTGCCAGGATGCGGTCTAGCTCTTCAGGGGAGAGAGTGGATGCCTGGATGACAAAATTATCATGCCAGATGAGGTCATATGTTTGGGTGATGTAGCAGAACTCTTTAATATAGGCTGCAGGAATATCAGAAAAAGACACTAAGCACTTTTCTATTTGGGATAAGTCCTGAAGGGAGAAAGGGGCATGGACCCGGATCACACCTTCAGCCCCAGCGACTTTCCTAAGAGGGCAGAGGAGGTTAAGGTCTGGGGACCTTTGGGAGCTGGTCGGGTGGACATGGGTGGGGAGTCTGGGGTTGTAGTGGAGCTGGCAGAGGAGTGAGGAGGTATGGTGGTAGGTAGTGGTGGGGTAGGTTGTAGAGAGGGGGCTGAAGGAGGTGGGGGATCAGGATTAGGGTTTGGGGGTGGCGTAGGGCAGAGAGGAGGATCAGAGAGAGGTGATGGAGTGGTTTCAGCCTCTATGGTAGGGTGTGGGGTACTTCTGGCCAAGAAACCTTGGGTCGTGCTGCACAAGGAGCAGAGGGAAGGGCGAGAGCATAGATCCCAGAAGGCCTGAATATATGGGACCTCAGGCCATTTAGCTGTCCTCCAACAAAAAGTGTCCAGATCTGTTAACATTTGGAAGTCAAAGGTCCCCTCGGGTGGCCATTGAGACTGGTTGTGTAGGTTGTACTGAGGCCAGGCCTTGGTGGAGAAAAAGATGAGGTGTTTATGTTTAAGATCCTGCGAAAATTTTAACCGGTCAAAATTAACAAGAATGCAACCCAAAGGGGTCTTTGGGTCTAATTTAGAATGACTTGTTCCCTGGTCTTTTCACCCAGCAAATGGAGACAGACAACAGGCGTCACTGAGTCGGAGAGAGAAAGAGCAGTGGAGGACTAAGGACGTCTCCCCAGTCGACTAGGACCAGAGTCGAAATGACGGGGGGATATTCTTGATGTGGCCGCATTTGTGGACAGGAGTCCTGGGAGAGGGTGAGAGACCAGGGAAGAAATCAGCTAACTGTCCCTTTAAGACAGGGAGGCTAGATGAAAAAACAGACAAGGAAGGAGGAGGGGTCAATCAGCCTGGCCGCTCTCCTCTTAGGGAATTAGGTGCCTCTTGGCTTTGGCAGGTTGGTATAAACCCCCAACATGGATCAGGCTCTGGGCCTGAATATGCCTTGAGTCTTATGAGGTCACCACGGAACTGCAGTTTGGGGCCCAGTCAGACTCCGTAGGAGAAAATCCGGTGGAGTCACACACATGCACGTGCACGCACACACACACACACACACACACACACACTCACATGCCATTTGTAGAAGCCTAGTAAAATATTTGGAGAGGTGAGGTCTTTGTTGAGGGAGAGGAGTGGACCCTGACTGAGGCCGGGGACTCAAACTCCTCCCGGGTTTTGGCATCAAATGTACTGTAGTGAATGTGATGCAGAAACCAAGGCAAGATGTAGAATTAAAAAGGCCTTTATGGAGAGCACTCCCAGGCGAGGTTCACTGGTCCGAATGGAGAGGGGCCAGAGAAGTTGCGCTGGGGAGTGGGGTAGTGCGTTTTTATGGCAGAGGCTGTGAGGGTATGAAGTATTGACATGTTTATATAAGGTGATTTGTTGGTAGCTGTTTCTTGTTCCAGGGAGGACGTGTCCATTGTTTGGGGCGGAAAGGTTTGATGAATGGTTCCCTTGAAGGTCCCCAGCTGGGGAGTGTTGAGATACTGAGTGGTTTCTTGTTATCTGGGCACCTGACGGTGATACATGCCTCTGAGGCCAGTTTTCTTATTCAGTACATTGAATATATCATTGCCACTTTCTTTTGGCCTTCCAGGTTTCTGTGGATAGATCTGCCTTCTTGATTTATCTTTCCTTGTATGCTAGGAAATTTTTTTCCTTGCTGCTTTCAGGATTCTTTCCTTATCTCTGTATTTTGCAAATTTTACTACAATATATTTTAGTGTTAGTTGACTTTGTTGATTTCATGGGAGTTCTCTGTGCGTCCTTGATTTGAATTCCTCCTTACCCAGATTATGGAAGTTTCCAGTTATAATTTGCTCAAATAAACCTTCTGTTCCCTCTCCCTCTCGTCTTCTGAGACTGCTATGGTTGGATTGTTATTATGATTTATGGAGTTGCTGGGTTTCCTAATTCTTCATTCGTGATCCAATATTTTTCCCTCTTCTTTTCACCCTCATTATTTTCCACAATTTTATCTTCTATATCACTGATTCTTTACTCTCCTTCCTTCATCTTATGGTCATTACCTCCTTTTCGGTTTGTATCTTGCCCATAGCATTTATTTATTTCAGCCTGGCTAGTTTTTAGGTCTTTTATCTCTTCAGTAAGAGTGTCTCTGTTTTCTTCTATGTTTTTCTCAAGCATACTCAGTACTCTTATGAATGTTGCTTTAAATTCTGGTTCAGGCATATTACTTGTATCTATTTTGATTTGTTCCCTGTCCATACCCTTGCCAGAGTCCAGCTCCAGCAGGTCCAGGGTCCCCTGAAGGATGGACGGTGTCGTCGAGAGAGAGAGATGAGAGAGACGCATGCTTCTTTCTTGGTCACCAGGCAGACATCTCTCTCCCTCAGTCTGCTTTGGTGTCTTCTTTATTGGTTAAGCAATAACATGACATCAGAAAATAGAAATTGTTTACAGTTTCTAACTCTTAGTGATAAGGTGCTTTAATCATCAAAGGTGTACAGAAACAAGTTTTACAGATGTATTTTTGTAGAACCATCCCAATTTATTTTTGGCATCAGTCCCCAAGGTTAAGAAAGTAACAAACCTATCTTATTTTGTATGGGTTGGGTTTTGGCCAATAATTATGACTTTGTTTTTAATTAACATGTTATAACCAAGTCATATAATGCACTTATAGTAAGGTTAAGTAAATTTTACAATCAAGAGAATAACAAGATGTTTTTAGTAAAAAAAAAAAAAACAAGATAGTATACATAGTATTTAAGTTAGTAACGCTAAAATTAAAACATAAGTTAAATTGTATATAGATAGGCTGGTAGTTATTTTATCTAGCTCCTTAACCATAAGAGAAAGAATGTTTATTAACAAGTTGCTAGAGAAAGCCCTTTCTTTGATGTAAGCATAATGGGGGCCCTGTGTGTGTTGACCTTGCACCTGGGTTTCTAACTTTTTATCCATCCTCATAGCTGAAGTCAGTACAAGGGAGGGTATTTGTGACTCCAATAGCAAAAATATATGCAGCAACTTATGTCCAGTACTTGTCTGTTTCTTATCTCTAAGTTAGGCTCTTTTTCTCCGGGCCAGAGTTAATTGTAACTATTGTATTCTTAGACCCCCTTATGTTTTGGGTCTGCAAGCCTCATTAGAAGAGCCTTTTGTCAAATATTCATAATGTTTTGATCCAAAATCTTTTATGCAGGGACAGGAAAATTCCTTTTCTTATGGGGTAACTGTATGGGGAATATCGGCCTGAGTTGGAACATTGTGAGGCCTAATCAACAGCAACAGGCTTAATCTCACATGAGCAGTAGTAGCAGAAGGAGATACCAGTTCCGTCTCTCATGGCAGGAGCATGAAACATCTGCCATTTCCTTACTGTGACCGTGTCATCCAGCAAGGCTGGTGCGGCTCCCGCATGACCTCTTATTCTTTGTTTTGGAGTGAATTCATCCAACTTGGCATTTTATCTAAGCCTTTGTGTTTTGTGTGTTAGGAAAACCTGTTCCTGACCTATTTACACTAGAACTGAAGCATTACAGCACTCTATTATCAGTAGACTTAAGAATGTGTGCTAGTAATCTTGGGGAGGGGTCTGCTGCTGTTCTGGGTCTCATAACACCCTAGTTTTAGAAAAAAAACTCCCCTATGACCCAGCAATAGCCCTGCTAGGGATTTACCCAAAGGATACAGAAGTGCTGATGCATAGGAGCACATGTACCCCAATGTTCATAGCAGCACTTTCTACAATAGCCAAATCATGGAAAGAGCCTAAATGTCCATCATCAGATGAATGGATCAAGAAGATGTGGTATACATATACAATGGAGTACTGTATGGCAATGAGGAAGAATGAAATCTGGTCATTTGTAGCAAAGTGGATGGACCTCGAGAGTGTCACGCTAAGTGAAATAAGTCAGGTAGAGAAGGATAGATACCATATGTTTGCACTCATAGGTCTAACAGGAGAAACCTGACAGAGGACCATAGGGAGAGGAAGGGGGATAGAGGGCTGGGGAGAGTGAGGGACAGAAATCATGAGAGACTATTGAATACTGAAAACAAACCGTGGACCGAAGAGGGAGAGGGAGGGAAGGAAGGGGGTGATGGTCATGGAGGGGGGCACTTGTGGGGAGAAGCACTGGGTGTTATATGGAAACCAATTTGAAAATAAACTATTTAAAAAAATAGAAAAAAGTCACCTACACAGCTCAGGGTGTTGGGGCTTGGTGTGCATGGCTTATGCCTCCTCTGTGCATGCTTTCTTGCTGTATGTAACCTGTTGGTGCTGATGGGAGGGGTGAAAAATGGTGAGGCCTGCTCTCCCTAGAGAGTGGATTTCAAGTACATTGCTGTTCAGGAAGCCCTCACAAAACAGCGAAAAATCTCCCCTCTTTTGACCCAGGCTTCTGTTAGATCCTTGCCTTAACCATGTCTGTGTCTGAGCCATCTGCAGGCCTGGTGGTGCAGTGCTCATGCATTTTATCTCAACAGTGCAGCTGGTTTCAAAACTCCAAGTTTTAGGAACCCAGCACTCTCTAGACTCATGCTGATCCACTGTGGGAGAGTTATGCCAAGCTGTGGTTAGTATACATTTGCCTCAGAAAAGTAGTCACACAACTATGCAGGGGCTTGGGTTTTATGGTAAAGTGTACCCAAAAGCTGTTATCAAGGTTAGCTACCCTCAGCAGACGCCGCTGATTGTATGCTAATGAATGGGCCAGCTTAATGGCATCTGCTGGCTCTTTTGTCCCCTGGGAGGCAGTTCTGCCTCTCCCAAATGTACTCCAAGAAGAGGCACTGTCTCTCTGAGCACAACCAGGGGATCTTCAGAGCACGCTGTCCACTCCTGCGTCTCTACCCTCCTCCTCCACGGTACCACTATTATGCCTGCCAGGCTCAACCTTGGCAATGTGGGAGACTTCTAAAACTTTAGACTATAAGGCCCACTTCGTGTAAAAATTTGTAATACGCAGACCCTCTTGTTTTCTCAGACACTGCTTTTGGTTAAGTGGTGTGTGTGTGTGTGTGTGTGTGTGTGTGTGTGTGTGTGTGTGCGTGCAATCCCTTGGGTGCTGTTTTATCCCTCTCTTCCTCTCTATGATAAGTGCTACTTCCCTTCTGCAGCACCTTTTTTCCACCAAATCACATCTCTGCACCTCCCACCTTCAATGGTTTGGCCATTTTTCTCTCTCAAATTCTGCAGTTTGTTCCCTCAGCCCTCAGATCAATTTCCTTGGTGTTAAGAATTATTTGATAATTGTTTCACTGTGTTTGAGTGACGAAGCAAGATTAAGGTCCTCCTACTACTCGGTCATCATAAGTCCTCCTCTAAATGGGGTGTTTTTTTATTTTAAAGTTGTGTCACTTTTTATTTTTTAATATGATAATAAAAGTCAATAATAATTGTAATAATTTTAATAAGAAAATTAAAAGTTGACAACCTTATATTTGTTAGTATAATTTAGGAAAAAATACTTACTGGGATATGAAATCCTAAAATCTTAAAACCATGTCAGAAAACTACATACACATGGTTTTGGTTAATATGGTTATTTTGTTTTCCTTTGGACCCCTGAAAAGAATTACATTTTATTAGTGGTTTACTTGTATATAATCCTGTACATGCAGATTAATGTTTGCTCTGTGTGTGTGTGTGTGAGAGAGAGAGAGAGAAAGCTTTCATGAACCCAGACTTTAAATTTCATGTTCCATTTACCATTTAAATTTTCTATTCTGTTTAATTAAAATTCCTAATCTCTCTCAATCATTGTAAATTCCAATGTTTTAATAATTATTGTCCAACTGTTGTTTAAAATATTTTTGGAACAATAATTAAAACAACTAAAAATAGGCGGAGCCAAGATGGCGGAGAGGAAAGGAGCTCTGTAAACTCCGTCCGCCCCATCTATTGAACTGAGAGGGAGATTGCTCTCATCTGCGAGAGCGGAAGGAGAAAATATGGACCCCAGAAAGAATAGAACATCAGGAGTACCTGAGTGAGTGGGGGCGAACTGGGGAGATCTGAAGGCGGGCCAGCCCGGGAGGGGCAGGGGAAGCGGGACCCCCAGCCCAACACCGAGGAAGCGCTCGGAGCCAGAGAGACAAAGGGAAGAGACAGGGGAGCGCATCTCCCGGCTTTTCTCCCAGTGGCGGAGTGCAGCGACGCCTGGGGCGCGGACCTCCTGGGCGGCGCTGAGCCCCGCAGCGTGGCGGCACCGGGAACGCGAACCTCCCGGGCCGGGCGGCGGCACCGGGAAAGTGCACCTCCCGGGCAGTGGAGAACGGCCAGGGCGAGGAATTTGAACTTCGATTTGGGAATGGGACCACGGACCGCATTTCCACGGCGCACCTCACCCCCTGCACGGACTGTGCAAATTCCTGATGCCCACAGGGAAAAAATAGGGCCCACACCTACGCGACCTGAGACAAAGAGTCGAGGGCAGGTGGAGGCCTGGGCGCGCGCTTAAATTGCAGGAGCTCCCAGCTCATCTCCAGCAGCGCACAGCGCCTGAACAACAAATACCTATCGGAAACCAAGAGAGACTCAGTTTTTTTTCGTTTTTTGTTTTGTTTTGTTTTGTTCTTTGTTTTTCTTGATTTTTTGTTTCTTTTCTTTTTTTCTTTTTTCCCCTTTTGCCACATTACAATAGTGATCCTGGCTGGGGGTGGGGACTCCACAATTGAGTATGTGAAGGTGCACACTTCACCTCCTGCTGCTCATTTCGCCTCAGGCAGGGGCGGAGCCTCTGAGAATAGACTCCAAGACCTACCACAACAAACCACGCCTATCCACCAGGGGGAGCTGCTGCTGCTTTTTTTTCTTTTTTTTTAATATAAAAAAATTTTTTTTTCTTCTCTTTCTTCACCTGTTCTGTACTTATTTCTTTGTCATTATTACCTTTTTTCCTTTTTCTTTATCCAATTCCTTTAAATTTTGCTCCGTATTTTCTTTTCTCCTTTCTCCCTTACGGTTTCACCTTCTTGCAACCCAGATATATTCTCCTGTATCTCATCCTTACCTCTCCTCTAAACTGGTCATACACTTTTAAACGGTCTACTGTCCTTTGTTGTCTCCAAACGCCTTATATATATATATTTTTCATTCTTTTCTTCTTTCGCTTTTCTTTTTATTTCTTCTCCTTCTCTTCTTTTCGTCTCCTTCCCACCTATTTAATTTCTCTTCTCTCCCCCCTGTAATGTGTTTCTTCATTTGATTTGTATGTGT
>PJEM01020322.1:0-13763 GCA_004023845.1 Helogale parvula
CCGCAAAGCAAGTACATAATCATCTGTGATTGCATAAAAGTGCATGGACTAGAATTTTGAAACAAGGCAGGCCTGGAAAATACAACTTGGCTCAGCTGCGGCACAAGGAGATTGAACTCATTAGAGTGACCTATAGCTCTTAGTTCCAGCGGAGTTTGGGGTGCCGCCATTCAAATCCTGCAACTACCATGACGGGGCCTCCAAGAGAAGTCCCCTAGACCTACTACACCAAACCAAACCTATCCTCGAGGGGCAGCTGCTGTTTTTGTTTGTTTGTTTTGTTTTGTACTTATTTTTTATTATTACCCTTTTTACTTTTTAATCTTTTTTTAATTTTTACTCCTTATTTTCCTTTTACCTTTCTCCCTCTTTTATTTTTTTTCTTGCAATCCAGATATATTCTCCCGTATCTCATCAGGAAGAGCTAACAATTACAAATATCTATGTGCCAAATTCGGGAGCGCCCAAACACATAAAACAATTCATCACAGACAGAAACAATCTTATTGATAAGAATGTGCTAATTGCAGGGGACTTTAATACTCCATTGACAGCAATGGATAGATCAATCAGACAGAAAATCACTAAAGAAGCAATGGACCTGAATGACACATTGGAACAGATAGAATTGATGCATATATTTAGAACTCTGCATCCTGAAGTTAGGAAATTCACTTTTTTTTGAGTGCACATGGCACATTCTCCAAGACAGATCACATACTGGGGCATAAAATAGCCCTCCATAAATAAAAAAGAATTGAGACCACACCATGCACACTACAGATCACAAACTTGAAATTAACCACAGGAAAAACTCTGAAAAAACTCCAAAAATGTGGAGGTTAAAAACCACCCTACTAAAGAATGATTGGGCTAATCAGACAATTAGAGAAGAAATTAAAAAATATATGGAAACTAATAAAAACAAAAATACAACAATCCAAAATCTCTGGGACACAGCAAAGGCAGTCCTAAGAGGAAAGTATATTGCAATCCAGGCCACTTTCAAAAACTAGAAAAAGCGCAAATTCAAAGTCTAACAGAGCACCTACTGGAACTAGAAGAGGAGCAGCAAGAGCACCCCAAACCAAGCAAATGAAAAGAAATAATAAAGATCAGGGCAGAAAAAACAATATAGAATCCAAAACCAGTCAAGCAGATCAATTAAACCAAGAGTTGGTTCTTTGAAAAAAATAAACAAAATTGATAAACCTCTAGCCAGGCTCCTCAGAAAGAAAAGAGAGAGCACTCAGATAGACAAAATCATGAATGAAAAAGGATCTATTCCAACCAATCCCTTAGAAATACAAGCAATCATCAGAGATTACTATGAAAAGTTATATGCCAACAACCTGGGCAACCTAGAAGAAATGGACAAATTCCTAAATGCACATGCACTGCCAAAACTCAAACAGGAAGAGATAGAAAGCATGAATAGACCGATGACCAGTGAAGAAATCAAATTCGTTATCAAAAATCTCCCAACGAATAAGAACCCAGGGCCAGATGGCTTTCCAGGGGAATTCTACCAGACATTTAAAGCAGAGCTCATACCCATTCTTCTCAAACTATCCCAAAAAATAGAAAGAGAAGGAAAACTTCCAAACTCATTCTATGAAGCCAGCATCACCTTGATACACAAGCCAGACACAGACCCACCAAAAAGAGAACTACAGACCAATATCCTTAATGAATACAGATGCAAAAATACTCAACAAGACACTGGCAAATCGAATTCAACAGCATATGAAAAAAAACTATCCAACATGATCAAGTGGGATTCATTCCTGGGTTATAGGGCTCATTCAATGTTCACAAATCCACTGATGTGATACATCACATTAACAAAAGAAAAGATAAAAACCATATGATCCTGTCGATAGATGCAGAAGAAGCATTTGACAAAATACAGCACCCTTCTTAATAAAAACCCTTGAGAAAGTCGGAATAGAAAGAACTTACCTAACATTATAAAAGAAGTTTATGTAAAACCCACAGCTAATATCCTCAATGGGGAAAACCTGAGAACTTTCCCCCTGAGATCGGGAACACGACAGGGGTGTCCACTCTCACCACTACTGTTTAACATAGTGCTGGAAATCCTAGCATCAGCAATCAGACAAGAAAAGGAAATAAAAGGCATCAGAATTGGCAAAGAAGAAGTCAAACTTTCACTTTTCGCAGATGACATGATACTCTACATGGAAAACCCGGCAGACTCCACCAGAAGCCTTCTAGGACTGATCAATGAATTCAGTAAAGTTGCAGGGTACAAAATCAATGTACAGAAATCAGTTGCATTCCTATACACCAATAATGAAGCAGCCGAAAGAGAAATCAAGAAACTGATCCCATTCACAATTGCAGGAAAAGCCATCAAATCCCAAGGAGTAAACCTAACCAAGAATGTAAAAGACCTATATGATAAAAACTATAGAAAACTTATGAAAGAGATTGAAGAAGACACCAAGAAATGGGAAAACATTCCTTGTTCATGGATTGGAAGAATAAACATTGTGAAAATGTCATTACTACCCAAAGCAATCTACACATTCAAATGCAATCCCCATCAAAATTGCATCAGTGTTCTTCTCAAAGCTAGAACAAGCTATCCCCAAATTCTTATGGAACCACAAAAGACCCCGAATAGCCAAAGTTATATTGAAGAAGAAAACCAAAACAGGAGGCATCACAATCCCAGACTTTCGCTTCTACTAAAGCTGCCATCATCAAGACAGTATGGTATTGGCACAAAAACAGACACATAGACCAATGGAATAGAATAGAGAACCCAGAACTGGGCCCACAAATGGACGGCCAATTAATTTTTGACAAAGCAGGAAAGAGTATCCAATGGAAAAAAGGCTGCCTCTTTAGCAGGTGGTGCTGGGAGAACTGGACAGCAACATGCAGAAGAATGTAACTAGAAGACTTTCTTACACTATACATAAAAATTAACTCAAAATGGCTGAAGGACCTGAATGCGAGACAGGAAACCATCAAATCCCTCTAGGAGAAAGTAGGAAACAACCTCCTTGACTTCAACTTCAGCAATTTCCTACTTGACACATCCCCAAAGGCAAGGGAAATGAAAGCAAGACTGAACTCTTGGGACCTCATCAAGATAAAAAGCTTCTGCAAGGCAAAGGAAACAATCAAGAAAACTACTAGGCAACTGACAGAATGGGAAAAGATAGTTGTTGCAAATGACATATCAGATAAAGGGCTAGTATCCAAAATCTACAAGGAACTCACCAAACTCCACATCCAAAAACAAATAACCCAGTGAAGAAATGGGCAGAAGACATAAACAGACACTTCTCCAAAGAGGACATCCAGATGGCCTACAGGCACATAAAACGATGCTCAACATCACTCATCATAAGGGAAATACAAATCAAAACCACCCTGAGATACCACCTCACACCAGAGTGGCTAAAATGAACAAATCAAGAGGCTATAGATGCTGGCGAGAGTGTGGAGAGATGAGCACCCCCCTGCACTGTTGGTGGGAATGTAAACTGGTGCAGGTGCTCTTGAAAACAATGTGGAGGTTCCTCAAAAAACTATCCATAGAACTCCCCTATGACCCAGCAATAGCATTGCGAGGCATTTGCCCTAGGGATATAAAAGTGCTGATGCATAGAGGCACAAATGTTCATAGCAGTTCTATCAACAATAGGCAAATCATAGAAAGAGCCTAAATGTCCATCACCTGATGAGTGGATCAAGAAGAAGTGGTATATATATACAATGGAGTATTACATGGCAATGAGAAAGAATGAAGTCTGGCCATTTGTAGGAAAGTGGATGGACCTTGAGGGTGTCATGCTAAGCGAAATAAGTCAGGCAGAGAAGGACAGATACCATATGTTTGCACTCATAGGTCTAACAGGAGAACAGGAGAAACCTAATGGAGGACCAGGGGGAGGGGAAGAGGAAAGAGAGTTGGGGGGAGAGAGGGACGTAAAACCTGAGAGACTACTGAATACTGAAAAGGAATGGAGGTTTGAAGGGGAAGGGGGGAGCGGGGAAAAGAGGTGGTGGTAATGGTAGAGGGAACTTATGGGGGAGAGCGCTGGGTGTTTATGGAAACCAATATGACTATAAACTATTTATAAAAAAATAAAAAAATAAAAAATAAAATAAAACTTTCTCTGATGGGGCACTTTGTTGGCTCAGTCACTTGTGTCCAACTTTGGCTTAGGTCATGATCTCACAGTCTGTGGGTTGAAGCCCCCCACTGGGCTTTGTGCTGACAGTGTGGGGCCTGGAGCCTGCTCAGATTCTGTGTCTCCCTCTCTCTCACACTCTGTCTCTTTCTCTCTCTCAAAAATAACCAACCATTAAAAAAATTTAAAGATATTTCTCTGATAAAATTTTTATCTCATTATTATGTTTCTTCTTATCTTTTACATAAATGTTTTATGTAACGTAACCCACAGAGAAATGGAGGTATTATACTGGTATCAGATGATATAAGTTAGGAACAGGAATTTTCATTTCTCCTAAAGCAAAGGTATGTGGGATACTAGTAGAAGAAAAAGCAACTTGCTCTTCCAAAAATAAGAAAAACACAGTGTGTTTTTCTAACCTGGAAACTCTGTATCTATTACTTTCAGAATTAAAGTGCTTCCTGAATTAGTTTATCTGTTACATGGATGCTGTTTTTTAGCGCCTGCAGTGCTTCTTATTTTATCTCATAGTGCTCTCAGATGTTCTCTTGTCCTTCCTTTGGAAGGTCTCTCAAACAAAGAAAAATATGTATATGCAGTACAGTGTATATGGCCAAACATTTCTACACTTTACTTTCACTTTACCTCCTCCATTTTACCTCTAGATGCTTCATCTAGAAAACAAGAATTATTATTTTTAAAGGTTTCAAATGCCAAAGAAATAAAGGTCTTCATGTAGTAAAACAAAAAGAAAAACGGAAATGTGGGATTTCTTATACCACTGGTATCTAAAGTAAGATCTGCAGAATTTTCAAAATATCTTTCTAATTTATCTAATGGTCGTGTCGGGGAGTTACTGTAGGATCAATTTGCAGATGATCCAGGCAGTGATACCGTGTAATGCTAGAATCTAAACACAACCACCCTCCTGGTGTTTAAATCCCCTTGACCATTAATGACTAGACTCTGAATATATCCAGCCATTTCATTTTTAGAAAGTTTTGTAAATTATAAACTTGTTCTTCATATTAAATTGAAATTTACTACTACTAGCTCTGAGTCCCTAAATCTGCCCTACCCATGCAGATCATGTGTAATTCCCCTTCTACATAATCCCTTTTACATCTTTGCAGCTTTACTGCTTTTTCCAATTTTTACAGAGGCTCCTGGGAAGTGTCCCAGAAACTTTTTTGGAGATGGGCGTGGCGGGGAGAGGGAACCTGGGAAGTGGGAGTGTGTGGAAAGAGTGGTGTCCTTTTCCACACCCCCTAACTCAGCTTCATTTAGATTTTTTCCATTTAGCTCTTTTTTTATTGGGTTTCCTCCTATATGAGATTTCAATGTTATGACAAATATTTAAAAGTCAGTATTTTGTATGACAACTCTAACCATTTCCAAGTCGTAGAGATTTAGATTCTGTGGTTTATTGGTAGTGATTTTCCTTACCACATAAGAATGCAATCATTTCAAAACAGTGAAATCCATGTGAATGTCAGACCTCATATATCTCAGGATTAAAACAAAATCTTAACATTAACTGGTAGGAAATTTACCTCTTTATCATTCCCCTTGCAAATACTGTTACCATCCTTCAGAGACTTTCTATGTTATACACACACACACACATACACACACTCACTCACACACACAACTGTGTTCAATACATAAAGTATTTACAATTGTCTTCTGTGGGAATTCTGGCCTCTCTACAGACAACTCTTGCTTTTACTTCATGCAAAACAAGAAGACTCTATGATTGACCATCAAAGAAAATGCCTTCACTTCTCGTTACTGTCAAAGCAACAGTTCTGTTGCTGATGTCAAAGACAAGGTTGTCATCACTCAGCATAGTGGTGCATCAGTTGAGGACAATGAGGCATAGTTAGCACCCTACTGTCCTTGTCATCAGGAATGTCAGTGTCATCCAGCCTGGCATCGCCTTTGCACAGACAACTGTGCCAATGTGGTGATTTCATGATTAATATGTTCACTGCTTAATGCCGCTGTTGTTTCCGCCATCAGCACTGTGCCAGCTCGTTGTCAATGCCACTGAACACAGTTTTCAGGTTTTCTAAAAATAGAAATTATTTTCAAATCCTATTATTTGGACCAAAATAGCTCGTGTGTTTTGGTCATTCAAGAATTTGACCCAATTTTCTAAATTTCAGGATTACCTGTTTTAAGAATGTCTGCTCTATAAAGTTAAAGCCAGTAACCTGTTCCCCTCTCTTGAAGCTGAGCTCAAATATTTGTTAGGGGCTTCACAGTTTGCATACAACCCATTCGACGCTATCTAGGGAAAAAGGGACATGAATGAGACTTTATACAGAAATCACTTCCATGAATGTGGTGGGAAAGTAGCCAGTGCGCAGGCGGAGCGATGGCCAGGGTCACGCTAACCATGCGGCACTAGGGATTGCCGTCCTTGGGCTCAGCAGCAACCAAAGTAGACGGTTGATTAAGACCAATAATGGTATGTTTTGGTTGTTATTCCGAACTGTGTAGATGCCTGGCCTGATTCTCTGGCACTGCAGAAAATGTGATGGACCCTCTTTATATTTTAATAAATTTATATTTTACTTAAAATAGTTACAGTGGGGTTTGTAGGTTTTAATTATGTTTTGACAAAGTTGGTATGCTCAACATTTGAGTAGAATATATATATTTGAAGAGCAAAACTATATAAAAAGCAAATTGTGTATATTTTACAGGCAAAATTCAAGCTAGGTTAGGGCAAAGTGCTCTGAAAGTTAAAAAAAATTATCATTCCAACATACTTTTATTGATATTATTAATAATGATGACCACAACCTGTAAGGACAAAATTACTTTTCCCTAGGTTACAAATACTCTGCAAATTTATATTTAGAAGAAAATATAGTTGGAATACTATCACATTTCCTCATTTATTACTTTCTTTATATGAAAAAGATGATGCAAATAATACAAGACAGCTAGAAATAACAAAGGTTTAGAAACATTTTAAAAACATTGTTTATTCCTAACTGTCAGAAAATATTATTTCTAAATACACATAATTGACTACCAAAAAATGATTAATACAGTTGATAGAGAAAAAAATCTAAAGTTCAAATTTATCTACCACACACTGATGATGATTTTTTTGGGTCACAGTTTTCTTAACCATGTCATACGTGTTATATCTGTTTTAACGTACTTTGTTTGGTTTTTGTGGGGGGAAATCTACAATAACAGTAAAAATCTTATTTTGCATTTGTTGAAATTTTCTTGTCTAACAAGAACTAACTTGTGCCATTTTTATCAGTCATCAGAAACTGAATGAATAGTTGCTGACATAGCATATAGTTTTCAAGAGCTGGGTTATTTATCATAATGAATGTCAGAATGATATTTAATAGGTTTTGTATCAAAGAAGGAAAATGGTGAAAACTCCAATTAAAACATATCTGTCCAGAATACATGTTTCTTACATTCCAGGAAAATTTGCTCTTAGCTTAGTCTAAGTACATTTTAGTTGCAGGGTAGAATAAAACATAATCCTAACTTTTTCATAATGTAGATGGTGATAAAGATAATGATGTAATTTGCCCATAAACTCTATTCATAAGGAAGTGTCCATATCGTGAGTATCTGAACTAACAAAGGAACTTTTGTAAAGCAAATGAGAACCTATAGTATAATATTTACACACATGTATTTACATATATATGTGTATATACATAGAAATGGAGAAAGACAGAGGGAAAGATGAAGAGAGAGAGTAAAGGTACATATATCTGCAAATTTGAACATCAGAGAGATATGAATCAAAATTTTACTTTAAAATTCACTTTTTAGCAAAGCCTGAGTTGAACAATAAGTAGGCTATTTATATGTTTTTGTTTGTAAAAACAAACAAACAAAACAAACCATTACTTATGATTATTCACACATTTCACAGCAGAAATATTAAATTTGATTACAGGGATCTGTGGCAGTTTTAGCTATTATATAGTATAGACACTACATCTTCTGTTTAAAGATTTAAAAAAAATCAATTCCAAAGCACATCTTTCCTCAGGGAATTTATATAAGCATTGTCAACCTTATACTGTTAAACTTTCAACCCTCAGACTGGAGGGTTTACTTCCTCTAAGTCAGTGTTTATATTGCAAATACATGAAAACTCATCTCAAATACTTTGGGAAAAATAAATAAAATTTATTGATACACATAACTGAAAAGATGTGAAGTAACATGGACTTCACCAGAGTCTGATTTCAATGTCATCAAAGCTCTAAAGTCTCCCTGGGATTTCCTAAGCTCTGCATCTTTCCAGTGTGGCTCTAGAAAATGTCTGCAGTAGTAATGGGGTATGTCTACATAGAATAGCAGTGCTTTTTGCTTTCACATATCAGTCTAATGTCATAACTTTCACTCTGGGTTCAGCAATTTAGGTAATTAAATTGGATTGCTGGTGGGGCAAACTAATTGGTCAAGCCTCTATCTTGTGCTCTAGAAAGAAGACAGGGCCAGCTTCCTAAAACACCCAGATTTTGGAAGTTAAAACCAAGGAGTATTGGGAAGAGACAAGATAGAAATTAGTTCTGGGGAATTGCCCAACGGGATCACAATATAATCCCCACTGTAGAGTGATGGAGACTGAGGTTCAAGCAGGCTTTAATAGCAAGAGATAGATCTTAAGCTAAGATCCATGTGACACCAAAAGCTATCTTCAGCTTCAATGAGCTGTTCTCATTCTGTTTTCTGACTTATTGATCTTTGATTTACTTTACTTGAAATCTCTTTCAGGAAAGTTTCCAAGATAAGTAAAATTTTAGTTTCCAGCTATATATCTGAAATATTTTAAAAAAGGTTCATTTAGTTTTGAAATACTTTAAATACCTTAAAATACCAACATATGATACATACTCAAACAAGGTTAGTTTAGTTTAGTTTAATTGGCTCTTAGCAAGGTTTCATTTGTCGTGTGTTATCTGCAAGTGTGTTTCTTCACACTCACAGTCTTCTTTCTCTGACAGTATCTCTTAAAGGCCATACAACTCACAAGAGTACAGAAAATACTCATTATTTTCTAAGACATTTGTTAGCATTTCATCCATTGGAGGGGGGGGCACATAAAACTCTGAGGTAGATTCTCTTATAAAACCCATATTGCTCAAAAGGAAACTGATCAAAGAGAGGTTAAGTGACCTGCATGACACAGCAAGGAAGTTTGGATCCTAGATTCAATATGATCACAAGTCATTCTTATTCCAGTGTTTTTAGCCTTACTACTATCTCACTGTCTTCCAGACTAGCCATCAGCAAATATTATCAGAAGAAATAAGCAGTAATTAAATGTACATTTTCCAGTAATGTTCACTTGTGCTTGTAGTTTCAAAGATGTGTTTAAACATTATCATGTACAAGTTCAGTATATATGGCTACTTCTGCACATTCAAATTCTTCCTCGGCACCTTAAATTCCTTTAGGAACTGATTGGAATATAAATAAACAAAGAAAGCTTAATGATCTTTAGAAATTATTTAGGAGGGAAGGAAATGGAAATAATAAAATGAAAAGGAACTATTCACAAACCAAAATTGAAAAAAAAAACAGTAGAGGCATGAATTACAACCACTTGTGCTATGTGAAATGGCTTGCCATATCTATTAATAATTAACAGTATTCTTCTCACAAGAATGCCTCAAGTGTGTAGAAAACACTTCTCAGTTTCTAATTAAATTGGGCTAAGGAAGCCATGATTTCTATAAGGATAACAGACTTGTCCTGAACCTTGGTTTCTGAAAATAAGAAGACAGGACCTCCCCGGATGTCAGTGCCCCAGAAAGTTTGAGGAGGCACTGAAGACAGACAACTGGAAAACTACATCCATCTACTTTTAAAAAAATTTTCCACATTATACCAATAACTCACTTAGTAATCTTCACGATGTTGCTATAATATCTTGAGACAAAATGAAAGATTACCTGTCAGCAACTGGAACAGCTTTATGGTTGAAGAAACTTATTACATGAAATGGATTTGCTGATAGTCATTTTCTGGGAACTTCTGAAATTTTAGAGTTCAAATAGTTGAGCATGATCGCTTTCAGTCATGAGAATGAGCATACTGCCCTTCTTCACTCAAGACAAAGTATAAGATCGACATCCTTCAAGTTCATAATTATCTAATAAATACAATTCATCAACTAATATCTGTTGATTCGGACTATGTTAAATTCAGTATTGAGAATCTGGGTCTGCAGGGATGACTGCTATGGGTATGAGTTTATACTGCAGTGAAAGAGGGATAAGACAAGAACAAACTGCCCTTAGAAAAACCTAATCGCATGGGTACAGAGAGCAATGACAGTGAAAGACAGGGAGGATTGTCTTTTTAAGGTAAAAGTAGTGAGTCAATGTACTTTGACTAAAGCCATGAATTTATTGTTTTCAATCTAAATTTACACCTGGCAATACTGTTCATTGCCTTAATAATATCATTTGGCAAATTTTAGGGCCTCCTTTTTTTAATGTGCCAAATAGATTCTACTTATAGAGATTATGTGTCCTTCATTTCATTGGAAAGGACATAAGCACTGAAAGAGTAACTCTGGGTTTAGTCGGTGCTGTTAAAGCAATCGGTATACTTGCTGGGGTAGTGTACATATGTTTGAATTTGTCTTTAGAATGAATGAGAACTAAGATGGCCTACATCTGACCTCAGGTGTCAGAACTGGAGACCTAGTAGAGCCCCAGAGGGTTCTAAGTGGCAACAACACTTCACTGAGAATCTGTATTTGGGGGCCTGGAGCAGTAGTTATGTGTGGGGGTGGGAGGGACGGGTTAAAAACATTAGGCTTTCCTCAATTCAAGGGAGAACTTATGAAGATCTTTATTATTCTAGAGTATTTTATTAGATATCTTATTGGCCTTTCATTTGTATTAAAAGGATCCATGGCTTCACCTCATAAAAGGTTGCCAAAAGTCTTAGATAATAAAAATTTAAAAACACTTTATAGGGGCGCCTGGGTGGCTCAGTCGCTTAAGACTCTGACTTCGACTCAGGTCAGATCTCATGTTCGTGGGTTTGACCCCATGTCAGGCTCTGTGCTGACAGCTCAGAGCCTGGAGCCTGCTTCCAGTTCTGTGTCTCCTTCTCTCTCTGCCCCTCCCCCTCTCATGCTCTGTCTCTCTCTGTATAAAAAATAAATAAAACATTAAAAAAATTGTTTTAAAAACATTTTATAGTAATATGGTGCTTTACATTTTAAAGGGTTCTTCATTTATATTATTTCATAGTATCTGTATTCTGTGAAGAATGTGGAACAGTTATTATTATTAGTTTCAAGTAAGAATATAGAACAAAGAATGTGTTTAATGGCATTTCATATGAGGACTTAATATTTTTGAACTGTTGGGTCAAAACTTTACTGATATTTATATTTGTATTTGTGGTACACGGTGGGTATTAGGTGAGGATGAAGAAGACTAAGGATGAAAAGTCCCTAAAGAATTTAATAAAAATCGGTTAGCTTATGTAATCACCAAGTAAAGATTCTGTATACCTCTATCAATGTCTCTTTGTATCAATTTGCATTTATACATATTTTAAATACTTAGTTTCCTTTATCAGTCATTTTCCTTTTTTTCCCTTTTAATGGTAAACGAGGAGTTGTACTAATGGAAGTAAATTTATTTCTGACTGAGAAATTAAAAGCAGCCATTTCTGAAGAATAAAACAGAAAAAAAATCTATCTAAAAGGAAAGAACCAATCAACAACTCACTTTATGGCTTAGAAGAGAGACAAATGGTTAAAAGAAAAAGTTCACATTATAAAATGGGAAGAAAATGCAGAATGTTGCATGCATTCTTAATTCATATAATTGATTTTTTAAATTTGTTTTTGTGTAATTTTTAACATTTATTTAATTTTGAGAGAAAGAGAGAGACAGAGCATGAGCAGGGAGGGACAGAGAGAGAGGGAGACACAGAATCTAAAGCAGGCTCCAGGCTCTGAGCTGTCAGCACAAAGCTTGATGCAAGGCTCTAACCCACCAACCTTGAGATCATGACCCAAACCAAAATCAGATGCTTCACTGACTGAGTCCCTTTAATTTGTGCTATAAATATTTATTTATGTTAGAGAGAGAAACCGAGGTGAACAGAAGAGGGGCAGAGCGAGAGGAAGACAAAGAATCTGAAGCAGGCTCCAGGCTCTCAGCTGTCAACTGAGCAGGACTCGAACCCACAGACCACAGGATCATGACCTGAGCCAACATTGGACACTTAACCAGCTGTGGTGCCCAGGTGCTCCATTATAATTGGTTTTTTAAAAAAATTTTAAATGCTTTTTATTCATTTTTGAGAGACAGAGAGAGACAGCACAAGCAGGGGAGGGTCAGAGAGAGAGGGAGACACAGAATCTGAAACAGGCTCCAGGCTCTGAGCTAGCTGTCAGCACAGAACCAGAAACAGGGCTTGATACTGCAAACCGTGAAATCATGACCTGAGCCGAAGTCAGACACTTAACCAACTGAGCCACCCAGGCGCCCCTACAATTGATTTTTTAGCCCTTCATTCATGACCCTGTCCCTCAGGAATGTCAACTGTGTGCACAAAGCATATTAATCATAATACGTGCAATCAAAAGTTTTGTGTTTTTTTCTGACTTGCATTCCCTTCTCTTCCCCTCCCTTCTCTCTCCTCCCCAGTCCTCCCCTCCCCTCCCTTCCCCTTCCCTTCTCTTCTAAACCAGTTAATTTATTGGCTCTACTTTAATATGTCTTAGCTAGTTGTTGTGTTTGTCTATGTTACCAGCATCTGTTTGAAATAGAAATCATATAAATCTCTCATTCAAATTAATTTATTTAAGTTTTTTCCTATTGTGTCTTATTTTCATCTAAAGTGTGAAAATCGATGGGGAGGAGCCAAGATGGCGGAGAGGAAGGGAGCTCTGTAAACTTCATCTGCCCCATCGATCAAACTGAGAAGGACACTGCTCTCATCTGCAAGAGCAGAAGGAGAAAATACGGACTCCAGACGGAAGAGAACCTGAAGGATACCTGAGTGAGTGAGTGCGAACTGGGGAGATTGGAAAACGGGCCAGCCCGAGACGGGCAGGGGAGGTGGCAGCCCCAGCCCACCGCGGGGGAAGCGCGCGGAGCCCGAGAGACAGAGAGACTGAACACGCTCTCTTCTAATTCACCTATTAGGGGAAGAGGTAAAGAGGTAAAGAGCGCTTAACTGCGCTTGGAGAAACTCACTCTGTAGATAACTGCTGGGTGGCCTAAATCCAGAACCCAGTTGGCGCAAAGGAAGGAACAGTTTCCAGCCCAGCGCCATCTTGGCAAGGGGTCGGCCACCACTGCAGCGGCGGCATCGGGGGTGCTCACCTCGACCTCGGCTTTGGGAGTGGGAGTACGCACCTCATTTCCGCGGCGCATCTCGCCCCCAGCATTGGCTGCGCAAACCCTAAATCCCAGGTGCCAACAGGGGAAAAAGATAGCCCCCACCTCTGCACGATCCCTGCAGAGAGTTGGTGGCGGTGGAGACCTGGGTGCGCACACAGGCTGCAGGAGCTCCCAGCTCATTTCCAGCAGCTCCCAGCGCCGCCTCGGG
>PJEM01020323.1:0-13761 GCA_004023845.1 Helogale parvula
CATTCATAGGTCTAACAGGAGACACCTGGCAGGGGACCATGGGGAGAGGAAGGGGGAAAGAGAGCGGGGATGAGTGAGGGACACAGATCAAGGGAGACTACTGAATACTGAAGACGAACCATGGACTGAAGGGGGAGGGGGGAGGGGGTGATGGTCATGGTGGGGGGCACTTGTGGGGAGAAGCTCTGGGTGATATATGGAAACCAATTTTACAATAAATTATTAAAAAAAAAGAAGTGTCTGAAAACATATGTGGGGAACAGTAAGAGAAGGTCCTTATACTCAACTGAAAAAACACTGTGGATAAACCATTTTCCAACTATCTTCTTTCACTAAGTCATAAATGACTAAAAATCAAGAACTAAATGTACCATGACAGTGTCAAGTCCTAATATCCTTGAAGGAAAGCCACGGAGGAAAGCTCTTTCAGCTATAGTCTAGTTTCAAATGGAGGGGTGTTTGTAACTCCTTACAGAGAAATACAAAGGACCTCGTGCTTGTTTCATAAAATACTCTATGGCAAAACTGTCTTGCAAACAACTTCTTGTTTCACTGTTAGACCTGTTGGAACAAGACCTGTTGGAACAACCTGGCAACTCTAAAGAAAGTGTCTTCTACTCAAGTCTGTGAAATAAATAACAGTGGAGGGACCATCCTTCAAGTAAATTCTTGCTTCACTAAGAAGTGTTTGAAAACATAAGTTGGAAACTAAGGGGACAGTGATGTAACCTCAACTGTGTGGAGAAAGGTGGCGGGGAAAGCACCTCTCAATGATCAGTCTTGTTTCACTAAGTTACAAGTGTTGGGAAAAGGAAGTGGCAAACTCTAAGGCAAGTGCAACATGTTCAATTCTGTTTGACAACCAACAGTGTGGAGAAACCATTTTTAAACTCACACCGTGTTTCATTGTGAGGGAAGTGTTTGAACACCTAAGCAAGGAACATTAGGAAATTCCCTGTACTCAACATTTTGAGGGAAAAACACTTTGACAAGTCCACTTGTCAATTAACTTCTCCTTCACTAGATTTGAAGTTTTGAAAACCTATGAGGGAAATGACAACCAAAGTGTCATAGACTCAACTCTGTGAAATAACTCGGGGGAGAAAGCTTCGTTCACCAAACATCTTTCTTCACTACGTTAGAAGTGTTTGAAAATCTAGGCCACAATGTATATTGAAGAGTGCTATATACCGAACTCTTTGAAATAAGACCATCTTTCAACTAACTTCTTGTTTCAGAAGTAGAAGTTCCTTAAAACCTTTACAGAGAACGCTAAGGGCCATATACTCAAGGCTGTGAAAAAACACTGAGAAAACTTCCTTCCAAGCCATTTCTTGTTTCCCTTAGTTACACACATTTGACAAAGTCTGCAAGAAATTATAAGAGAAGTGCCATATAGTCAATTCTGTGAAATGATGCTGTGGAGAAAACCAAGTATCAAATAACTGCTTGTTTCACGAAGTAAGAAGTTTTTCAAAACCTATGCAGAATGTATAGGAGAATGGCAAAGACTCACCAATCTGAAATCATATTGTGAAGGAAACATCTTTCAAATAATTTCTAGTTCCACTATGTACCAAGTATTGGGAAACCTATGAGGGCAACTAAGAGGACAGTGTCATATACTTAAATATGAGAAAAAGTGCCGTGGAGAAACCACCTTTAAATGAACATTTTGTTTCACTAACTTAGAAGTGGTTGCAATCTAAGTGGCAAGCTCTAAGCCAAGTTCTTAGAGCCATGCCATATTCAACTCTGTGAAACAACAGTGTGGAGAAACCATTTTTAAACATCGTGTTTCTTTGCATGAGAAGTATTTGAACACATGTGTAAGGAAGAATATGGAAAGTCCCATGTACTCAACTCTGTGGAGATAGCTTCTTTCAACTAACCTCTTCTTTCCCCAACTGAGAAGTATTTGAAAATCTAGGCCTAAATGTAGGGGACAATGCTGTACTCTCAACGCCTTGAAGTAAAACCATGGATTAAAACCATCTTTCAATTAGCATCTTGTTTCACTACGTTAGAAGTGTTTGAAAACCTGTGTCATGAACTCTAAGGAAAGGGACATAACCTCAACCCTGTGTCAACAACAGTGTTGAGAAACTGCCTCTCAACTAACACACCATCATCTTGTTTCACATACAGCACACCATAACCAACATTTAGCCAACACTCACCAAGGTCTACATACCAAACACACTCCACTCACCTACATCTTACACACCACAGACACCACACTACGACCTCCCACAGGAAGGTTGGAAACATAAACACCAAACATATCCCACACACACAAAACCTGGCACACCACACTGCAAGTACCACACACATTCAAACCTCCCATGTACACTTTTATACTCTTTAAAATGGATTCAGACACACACGCTATATGACATGAATAACTTACATGTAACCCACCCAACCCACTACATCACAAAATACCCAGGACACAGTCCAAACCCCACAAACACACACACACCATGACGTATACAGCACACGTACTCCACACACTCTTTACATTTACCATGCACAGAAATACACACAGCACCCATACATCAGAGACATATTTCTTATAAATCGCATACACACACCTTTTCCATACACCTAAAGGACACAACACCCCAATGCTACACATATTCTCTGTTATATGTCTGTTGTATCCACATTTTATTTGCTGATGGGATGGCAGGAAAGACGTACATAGTCAGGGCTTTCCCTCTTTATTTGAAGGAATAATGGAGGCCTCATGATGACCGTGCTTCGGGTGTGGTATGGAGAGAAGCCCCTTTCTCAAAACCCATTACTGTTTCTAATACCTGAGACAGTCACCTTGCTAAAAGCTTGTGCTAGTCACTTCATTCACAACAGTCTCTCATTCCCTTCTTTAATGAAGAACTCTAGCTCCCTGAGTCATTATGAAACTCTTTGCTGTATTTTCAAAGGAATATATCCCTGGGTTTCATTATGAGTGAGTCTCTCAGAGGAACATCCTCTGCTTTCCAGTGAAGACTGTAGTGAAGTCCTTTTGAGTGTGCAATGGGTGTTGTAAAGGACTACCCCTTCATTTGGTTTCATAAGTATATGGACATCGAGAGGCCTGGGTCATTGGAAGATGCCCAGTGGAGAATGTTTGCATGTATGCTGGGCCAGAGGTTGCAGGAGAGTGCTGGTCTCCTTTACGGGCTGCTAAGAAATCAAGAGAGATTTCTACTTTCCAGGTGGATCCAATTTCCATTTAGTACCTCGAGATTTGGTCTACCTCCTACTCATTTTCTTCCCATGGTTGTGTTTCAAAATACATTTTTGTTCACATATAGAGGACACAGAACTATCACTCACTCAGCTGGAACACTGAGGTAGGCCCCATACTCCCACTGTGGTCCTGTTCTTATTGCGGGTGTTCAGGTTTTGCTATACCAAAGGAAAGATGGCCTCTGATTGGGTGGTGCTTGGCCTGCTCTGGAATAGAATGTGAAGGGAGAGATTCTGTTTAACTCATTAGCTTGAGTTGAGTGCATTTCGAGGATCAGATAGTGTGTACATATGCAGTGTGAACCAAGAGTGGGTCCGCAGGGGAAGAGTCTGTTCCAAGTATAGGGAATGAAGTCCATGTTCCAAACTCCCAAGCAAGAGCCAGCAGTACCCAATAGCTATATCTAAAACACTTTTGCCTCTGACAAATAATTGAAATACTGGAAGGGACAGACAAATCCAGAAATCTCTGGCTCCTGAAGAAATACTACAGGCTTCTTGAGGAGAAGGGCCCTGCCTAGACCTTCAGAGGGCCCCCCTTTGCCTCATCCCACAGGTATTTCTTATTCCTGATACAACTAGGTTGATAGGACATTGTGATGATTGTTTCAATCTCAACATTCTCCGTATGTCAGCTCTAATGAAAAGTATTGGCACTCTGTGTCTCCATTGATACAACTTTGCTCTCTTTTTGGGAAAAAGAAACCGGTTCTGTTTAAAACAGTGTCTGAGAGATATATTGTCTTCATTCAAGTTGAAGTCTGTTGGTGTCCATCTTATGGTGATATAGGTTTTGCTTGGTCCCCTTTCCATTTGCTATCAGAAATGTGTGGCTAACCAAAATAGGGTTTTAAAAGACAGAATGTTGGTGGGTAGGCTAAGCAACCAGTCAGAGGTAGATCCCCCCTCCCATGCAGGACAAGAGAAAGGGATGGCAGATATCTCTTTCCTAGATTTGACGGATGCCCATTTGAGATGAAGGACCATGACTCACCTCACAGTACTTCTTATCCCATTGCGGTTTTCTAACTTGTTCCCACTTCACACACCAAGACCAATGGGGCTATTTCTACCAACCAAGTTCCAAGGTTTGGAGTTAAGGTTCCAGGCCTTTACTGAGTCGGTGCAGAGCTCTCAGTGTTTGGTACCTGAGAGGACAGCTAACACCCCTGTCCCTGAGCCCTCAGTGCATAGCAAATCTCAGTATCATGGGAATGGGTAGCCACTTGAACCATGGACCCATTTGGAAGAAAAGACAGATTTTGAATGTGCAGCATGCTTCATGAACTGATCAGCACACAAAATGCTTTTGAACCACTGGTGCACTATAGCCTCGTTCTATCCTCTTGATCATCACAGGGAAGCATAGTCTTCATGACTCAAAATAACTGCTGCCCCTCTCTAGTGACACGATGTGCAGAAGGACAACAGAGGACACAGCTTCCCTCTATTTCTTAAAGGATAATGTGGATCTCTTGCTCTTAGGGCTCCAAGGGATATCCTTTGAGGTATTCCCTAAGTGAACCAACAAAGTGTCCTTCTTATGCCTGAGCAAGCCAGCGTGCTAATATGTTGTCCTGGTCATACTGTTCTAAACATTAACCATATCTTCTTAACGAAGAACTCTGGCCCTCGGAGGATTAATTTTCATAACACTGCTTTATTCTCCACCATGGTTCCTCTTGGGATCTCCACCAATTCACTCACCCAGAGTCATAGAACTGGCTTGCAAATGTCAAATGTTAGACCAGGCTTTGTGACTTATGGGACAGGTTGAGCCAAAGGGGCCTTGGCATTTTGGTTTCAGGACTCCATGGACCTCCAGGGCCTTAGGCCATTTGAAGGGGGCCAGCCAAGTACTATTTGTGTAGAGGCTGGGCCAGAGGCATGGGGGAGGGGCACCTGGCCTCCATGCCTAGAGAAAATGAAGTTTAACATGTCCCTTCCACATCAATCACATTCCCATTGGGTGGAAATATTGAATGCACTTTGGTCCAGGCTGGAGCCATTCCCTTTCTTTTACTGTCACGATGACTTGTCTTTGTTCAGCCTTAGGAGTCATGGAGCTGGCACTCATTCAGTGGGCACCAAGGGGTGGGCATCTGGTTCTCACTTGGTGACAGCCCTGAGGCCTGATACTAGCAGTCCAGTCCCTGAGCTTGATGATTTGCTATTTGTAGCAATGGGTGGGGGAATGAGAACCAGTTTGCTTCAATGTCCTGCTTGATGCAGAGGCCTTCCTTCTGAAAAGCAAACTTTTCACATCTGCAGCAGTCTCCATAAGATGGTCAGCCCAGAAAGAACCTTTATAGGAAGATGGCCCCAGTGCCCCTTTCCATAATTGGGAATGACAGCTGGGGACACTTCATGGCTACAACAGTGTCACTGGTCACTCAATCTTTTGTTGGGAAAACAAGAAAAGCAAAGTCCCAGGACTCTCAAGGTCCTTCAGAAGGAAAAAGGAAGGCCTGTTGCTCACAGGGCTCTCACGTGCAGACTAGAGAGGCCTCTTTTGCATAATCTCTCAGGTGTTTTTCTTTTTCCCAAAGCCAGGTTGTCAGGAACAGGAGCTGAACACTACTTTCTCCATATAATCCCTCTTTCTATCCCTCAAGAGCTCAGGCCCTCCTAATCACCATCACACATCTTTGTTTATTTTTAGAAAAAGGGTCCTTCCACAATACATATGAAATCAGTGTTTCACAGTCATATCCTCTACCTTCCATCATGGAACCTGACTCTGTCCCTGTGACGGCAGCAGAGATTTTCCCATAGGGCTCCTTCATTAGCTCATTGGGTTCCTGAAGTATGTGGCTCTCGATAGCCTCAGGAATTTGTGGTTGCCCCAGAATGGATGCTTGTGTGAGGGCTGAATCAAAGATTTGGGCAGGGAAAATGGGTAATGTAGGAAGACATCTTCTTTCCATGTGGGTCCCAATTGCCACTGGAAATGTTGAATTTTTTCTCCCTCCCCTCCTCCCCCAACACTTGGCTTATTTCCTTCTTCTAGCTCTCTTTCTGAATTATTTCCCCCTTAAGAGCCACGGGGCCATCACTCACTCAGCTGGCACCCTTGAGAAGACAGACATCTTCCTGGGCTCAGTAAGAGTTCTGAGGGTTGATCTAACAAAGGAAAGATGACCTTTAGTTTTTGAGTGCTTGTTGCTTGGCTTGCTGTGGTGTGAGAGGTGAAGGGGAGCCATTTTTCCTAGTTGAGCTGGATGACTGAGTTGCCTTCATTCTGGGAAGCACACAGTTTGCACATGTGCAGTATAGACCAGGCCGTGGTCAGTACAGGAAGAGCCTTTTCCAGGAACAGGGAGCAGGCTCCTGAGCAAGAGTCAGTAGAACCCAACAGTGACAGACACATCAAACATTGCTGCCTCCATCAACTGCTACAAAAGGTTGGAGGGACAGACATAGCCCAAAACCTCGGGCTCTAAAGAATGAATGGAGGTATCTTGCTGACAGGGCTTTCAAGTGTGCACTTCCAGAGGGCTCCCTTTGCCTAATCCCATTGGCATTTGTATTTCCATATACAAGCATCTTTATAGGAGACTGTGCTGGGTACTTCATTCTCAACCTTGTCAAATCTCAGGTGTGATGATGAACTATGAGAGCTTGTGTCTCCATTTCTACAATTTAGCATTTTTTTTTTTTGACCAAAGAGTTTTTGCTTGACATTTATCCAGAGCCAGTGCTTTAGAATACTGTCCTCTTCTTTCAGCTTGGAAGTTGGACAGTGTTTTTTGGATGCTCTATGGTTTTACTTTGGGTCCACCTCAAGATTGTTTTAGAATTTGTGGCAAACCTAGGGTGTGTAAAGATACCCAGGGAGATTGCTCAAGGGTAGTTGAAGCCAGTGGCTAGAGGAGGATCCTACCTTCTGTGTGGGAGAAGATGAAGGGATGACAGAGATAGCTCCTTTGATTTAATTTGATCAAATTTGATTTGATTTGATTTGATCCCTGCCCATTGGGATAGAGAACTTGGTTTCGAGTTTCTATCCCATTGCTGCTTTCCACACTTGTTCACAGTCACCCACTAAGACCATGGGACTTCTCTGTTCAGAACCAAATTCCAAAGATTGAAGATGAGTTCCCAGTATTGTCGGAGTCAAGAGGGGCTCTCAGAGTCAGATGTCCTGGAGGGCACCCTGTATCCAGTAGCTCTTGTTGCTTAGCTGGGCATTACAGCAATTATAGCAATAGTATATAATTGCTCTTCATTGGCAACAAGGTTATGCCTGGAATCTTGTCAGAGTCAGTGTCTCAGAATCATATCCCTTCTTAGCAAGTGAGGAGTCTGGTACAATCTTGGTGAGAGTGCAAGAGGTATCACCACAGGGGCCGTGGGAATTGGGTTTCAGGATTTTGGGGCATACCCAGGCCTACAGACATGAAGGTGCCCGGAGGAGAAGGCTTGTCTGTAGGCAAGTCAGAGGTTGAGGGAAGGCTCCCTGTCTCGATCGAGAATATGAGGAAAGATATCTTTTTCCTAGATGGGTGGCATTTCTTCTGGAGGTGCAGAACTTTTGCATTGCTAATATTCATCCGCATGCCATTGTGGGTTTCTAGCTGGGTCTCCATTCATGTTCCAGGAGCATGGGGCTGTTACTTACACAGTGATGGCTGTAAGAATAGTGCCAGTGTCTTATTCAATTCCTGAGAAAATTGAAGGCTCTCTGGGTCTAGTATCCCCGAGGAAACCTGGCTTTTCTGTCCTGGAGCACATGGTGTTGCTTAGCTGGCTCAGGTAGGCACGAGCATGGGTAGCCATTTGGCCTCCCTCCCGTCACTAATGGAGGTGCGTTCATTTGGAGGAACATCAGGTTATCATATGGGCAGGATGCTCCAGGATCTGGTCAGCACATAAAGAACATTTGATTGCATACTGCTCCAAGCCCCACTTCCAAATTTTTGCTCGTAAACCAGGAGCATATCCCTGCTATCACTGTATCAGTGTTTCCCCTCTAGACTAATGGTAAGTGCAAGACACACATGCAGAATCAGGTCTTTCCCTCTGATACTGAAGGAAGAATCTGGGCTGGATTCTTGCATACAGGACTTTCAGGTGGAAATTACAGTCGGCACCATTTGCCAAAGCCCACAGGGATTTCTCATTTCTGAGTTGTCAGTCAGCAAGCTGGGGAAGATTGTGCTAGTCACATCTCTCCCTATATCTCATTCTTATCCCTGGTGCAGAACTCTGGCCCTTCCTCTATCAATTGTTCCCCTTTTTTTTTCTATTTTCACTCTGAGCCCTCCCTGGGCTTCTTTTCATGTAACACTCTTAGAGTCATACTCTGGATCCTCAACTAGGAATTCATGTCCATTTCCTGTGACTGTGGCCTATATTTGGCCAAGGAGACCCTGTCTGTTCAGTATGAGAGTCGTCCCTGTATGATGGTTCATCTTTGCATGAGTCTCTCAGGACTTGGATTTCCGGCCATGGAGGCCAATATTTTTACGTTCATTTTTGTTTTGCCACAGGGACAGGTCCTCAGATCCTCTCAATCTTTCAAGTATCTTTAAAAGACAAGTAGTCTAAAATGGGACATAGCTGCAATATGTGAATGATACTTAATACAAGATCTATTTATTTTAAACCAGTGCAACCTGAGTGATATGCGAATAGGCAAGGCAGTGCTCATATTCTACCTCTCTCTGCACCTTGAAGGCATATTGCACACTGGCCCATATCTTGACCTCAGTTCATTATATTTTTTAACATCAATCATCATTTGTTGATGTTTTCCCCACTGTGTTCTTTCACAGACTTGAGGATATAATACATTATATTTCCATGCATGTGTTTTATAACATTAGTAACAGTGGAACAAGATGCTAATTGAATGATGCCTAGCAGAATCTTGAATGATGTTTTCTCCATTGTGTTCTTTCACAGAGTTGAAGATATAACACTTACATTATACTTCCATTCATGTGTTTTTTAACATTAGTAAGAGTGAAGAATGTTGCCTTCTGCAGAATCTTGTTTCACAGAGTTGAGGATACTGCATTTCCATCAGTGGTCTCTGCATGTTTTCAAACATTACTCACTTGGTGAAATAAGAGGTTAGTTGAGAGATGCATTTCCCACAGTGTTCTTTCACAGAGTTGAGTATATAACACTCACCTTACTGTTTTTACTTTGTGAAACATTCTGGTAGTTGAACGATGCATTCCACACGGTGTTCTCACAGAGCTGAGTATATAACACTTACCTTATACTTCTTTGCGTGTGTTTTCAAATATGACTAACAGTGAAACAAAATTCTTACTGAAATAATTTTTCTTCACAGTGTTGTTTGATGGGGTTGAGAGTAATGCACCCCTTTCCATGGTTTCCAAACATGGTTTCAAACCTTTCTAACCTAGTGAAAAAAGCTGTGAGATAAAAGATGCGTTCCCCACTGTGTTCTTTTACAGAGTTGAGTTTATAACACTTACTTATACTCCCTTGCCTGTGTTTTTTTTCACATTACATACTTAGTGTAACAAGATGCTAACTGAATGAAGCCTTCTGCATCATGTTGTTAAACAGAGTTGAGTATAATTCACTTCTCTCAATGGTCTTTCCGTATGTTTTCAAACACTCGTAATTTGTTGAAACAAGTTGTTAGTTGAATAATGCATTCCCCACAGTGTTCTTTCACAGATTTCAGGATATAACACATATCCACAACTTCCCCTCATGGTTTTTTACACATTACTAACGGAGTTAAACAAAATAACTGAAAAAAGGTTTCCACAGAGTGTATTTTCTCAGAGATGAGTTTATAACAGCTACTTTATAGTTCTATGCAAGTGTTGTCAAACATTACTTAGTGAAACAAGTTTCTAACTGAATGATGCCTTTACAAAATTGCGTATACTGCACTTCCCTCTGTGGTTCCTGCAGATGTTTTAAAACATTTCTCAGTGAAACAAGATGTTACTTGAATTATGTGTTCCCCACAGTGTTCTTTCACAGAATTCAGGATTAGACACTTACCTAACATTTCCCCATTTGTGTTTTTACACATTACTAACTTAGTGAAACAAGATGCTAACTGAAAATATTTCCTGCACTTGTCTTGTCTTGTTTCACAGTATTGTGTATAATGCACCACCATCAATGGTTTCCACACGTTTTCAAACACTTCTAACATTGTTAAACATTATGGAAGTTGAATGATGCATTCCTTACTGTGTTCTTTCACAGAGTTGAGTATATAACACTTTGTACGTCCCCACATGGGTTTTTACACATTACTGACTTAGTGGAACAAGATACAAACTGAATGAGGCCTTCCACATAGTGTTGTTTCACAGTTGAGTACACTGTTCTTCCCTCTATGGTTTCCACACATGTTTTCAAACACTGCTAACTTTGTGAAATATTCTGGTATTTGAAGAATGAATTGTACACTGTGTTCACTCACAGAGCTGTGTATATAACACTTACCTTTTACTCCTTTGTGTGTGTTTTTAAATAAGATTATTTCAGTAAAACAAGATTCTAACTGAAAGATGCTTTCCACACAGTGTTGTTTGACAGAGTTGAGTATAAAGTACTTCTTTCAATGGTTTCCAAACATGTTTTCAAACACTTCTAACTTAGTAAGAAAGATGTGGGTTGAGTGATGCATTCTCCACTGTGTTCTTTCGGAGTTGAGTATATAACACCTACTTTATAGTTCTATGCAAGTGTTTTTAAACATTACTAACTTACTGAAACAAGTTCCTAACTGAATGATGCCTTCCGCACAGTGTTTAACAGACTTGAGTATACTGCACTTCTCTCAATGGTCTCCCCACATGTTAGTTGATTAATGCATTCTCCACAGTGTTCTTTCACAGAGTTCACGATTTAACACTTACCTAATCTTTTCCCACAGGTGTTTTTACTCATTACTACCTTAGTAAAACAACATGCTAACTGAGAAATGCTTTCTGCACTGTTTTATTTTTCACAGATTTGACCACATTGCACTTCCATCAGTGGTCCCTACACATGTTTTCAAATATTACTAAATTAGTGAAACAAGGTATTAGTTGAATAATGCATTTCCCTCAGTGTTCTTTCGCAGAGTTTAGGTCAAGCCACTTAATATGTCACCGCATGTGCTTTTACACATTCCTAAGTTAGTTAAACATGAAGCTAACAGAAATGCTTCCTGTACAGTATGTATATAACACTTCTATGCAATTGTTTTCAAATGTTACTTACTTACTGAAACAAATTTCTACCTGGATGATTTTTCTGCAGTTTCTTTTCACAGAGTTGAGTACAGGGCAATTCCTTTAGTAGTCCCTGCACATGTTTTCAAACACCTTTAACTTAGTGAAAACCGATGATATTTGATGCTTTTGCTACTGAGTTCTGTCACAGTGTTCAGGATGAAACACTTACCTAATACTTCTTCGCAAGTGTTTTTTTAATATTACTAACTTTGTGAAACAAGATGCTAACTTAAAAATACGTTCTGTTCAGGTTTTCTGTCCATTTCTTCACTGGATCATTCATTTTTCGTGTATGGAGTTTAGTGAGCTCCTTGTATATTTTGGATACTAGCCAATATATTGGTATATATATCTGATATACCATTTGCCACTATCTTTTCCCATTCTGTTGGTTGCGTATTAGTTTTTTTGATTGTTTCCTTTGCCTTGCAGAAGCTTTTTATCTTGATGAGGTCCCAGTAGTTCATTTTTGTTCTTGATTCCTTTGTCTCTGGGGATGTGTTGAGGAAGAAATTGCTGCGATTGAGGTCTAGGAGGCTATTTCCTGCTTTTTCCTCAAGGATTTTTATGGTTTCCTGTCTCACATTCAGATCCTTTATCCATTTTGAGTTTATTTTTGTGAATGGTGTCAGAAAGTGGTCTAATTTCATTTTTCTACATGTTGCTGTCCAGCTCTCCCAACACCACCTGTTGAAGAGGCTGTCTTTTTTTTCCATTGGACACTCTTTCCTGCTTTGTCAAAGATTAATTGGCCATATACTTGTGGGTCCAGTTCTGGGTTCTCTATTCTATTCCATTGGTCCAAGTGTCTGTTTTTGTGCCAATACCATACTGTCTTGATGATGACAGCTTTGTAGTAGAGGCTAAAGTCTGGGATTGTGATGCCTCCCGTTTTGGTTTTCTTCTTCAATATTACTTTGGCTATTCGGGGTCTTTTGTGGTTCCATATGAATTTTAAGATAGTTTGTTCTAGCTTTGAGAAGAATGCTGGTGAAATTTTGATGAGGATTATGTTGAATGTGTAGATTGCTTTGAGTAATAATGACATTTTTAACAATGTTTATTCTTCCAATCCATGAGCATGGAAGGTTTTTCCATTTCTTTGTGTCTTCTTCAATTTCCTTCATAAGTCTTCTATAGTTTTTAGCATACAGGTCTTTTACATCTTTGATTAGGTTTATTCCCAGGTATTTTATGGGTTTTCATGCAGTTGTGAATGGGATCAGTTTCTTGCTTTCTCTTTCTGTTGTTTCATTTTTAGTATATAAGAATGCAACTGATTTCTGTACGTTGACTTTGTATCCTGCAACATTACTGAATTCATTGATCAGTTCTAGAAGGCTTCTGGTAGAGTCGATCTGGTTTTCCATGTAGAGTATCATGTAGTCTGCGAAAAGGGAAAGTTTGACTTCTTCTTTGCCAATTCTGATGCCTTTAATTTCCTTTTGTTGTCTTATTGCTGATGCTAGGACTTCCAACACTATGTTAAACAACAATGGTGAGAGTGGACATTCCTGTCGTGTCCCTGATTTCAGGGGGAAAGCTCTCAGCTTTTCCCCATTGAGGATAACATTGGCTGTGGGCTTTTCGTAAATGGCTTTTATGATGTTTAAGTAAGTTCCTTCTATCCCCACTTTCTCGAGAGTTTTTATTAAGAAGGGATGTTGTATTTTGTCAAATGCTTTTTCAGCATCTATCGACAGGACATCCAGATGGCCAACAAGCCCATGAAACGATGCTCAGTATCACTCATCATCAGGGAAATTCAAATCAAAACCACACTGAGATACCACCTCACACCGGTCAGAGTTGCTAAAATGAACAAACCAAAAGACTATAGATGCTGGCGAGGGTGTGGAGAGACGGGCACCCTCCTACACTGTTGGTGGCAATGTAAACTGGTGCAGCCACTCTGGAAAACAGTGTGGAGACTCCTCAAAAAACTATTGATAGAACTCCCCTATGACCCAGCAATAGCATTGCTAGGGATTTACCCAAAGGATACAGAAGTGCTGATGCATAGGAGCACATGTACCCCAATGTTCATAGCGGCACTTTCTACAATAGCCAAATCATGGAAAGAGCCTAAATGTCCATCACCTGATGAATGGATCAAGAAGATGTGGTGTATATATACAATGGAGTACTATATAGCAATGAGAAAGAATGACATATGGCCATTTGTAGGAAAGTGGATGGACCTTGAGGGTGTCATGCTCAGCGAAATAAGTCAGGCAGAGGAGGATAGATACCATATGTTTGCATTCATAGGTCTAAC
>PJEM01020324.1:0-13760 GCA_004023845.1 Helogale parvula
GGGAGGGCCAGAGGAGCAGCGTGCCAGTCAGCCTGGGGAGTCTCACACCCAGTGCCAGAGGAAGGCAGAGAAGAGCAAAGCAGGGAGGAAGAGAGCCATGTGTCAGGCTCAGGATGAGGCAGGAGTGTGGAGCCCAGGCTGCAGGGAGCATTGCCATTCCCGGGCATGGCTGGGGGAAGTGATGGGAATGACACTGGAAGGCTGGAAGGAGGCAGTGCTCCTCACACTCTGGCTGACTCAGGCTCACCTGAGTGGGGGGTTTCTGATTCAGGAGGTCTGGCTGGGGCTCTCAAATGTGCATTTCTGACAGGTTCCCTGGTGCTGCTGGTGCTGGTGCGAGACCACGCTTTGAGAACCAGTGCTCTAGATTTTAAAAGGAGGCATAGGAAGCCCAAGGTCAGTTCGCAGCCAAGACTCTTGACCATGGCTCCTTGGCCTCGTGGCTTTGAACTTTCAGGGCTCAGGGAGAGCGTGGATCATGCTAATGATGCCAAGACAGGGGCAGGTCCCATGTCTGCTGTGCTGGGTTCGTGTTCTTGAACTTTCCTTCCTTCCTAATCTCTTCCTCTGCAACCCTTCAGGCTGTTTTGGTTTGGGCCCTGCAACATGTCTGAACACTGCTTTTCCAGGCTCCACCACCTCACAGGCTCGGAAGGAGACAAAGCTTTTAGGAGTTATCTGGGTGCAAGTGATGGCCCTGAGGTCTCCCACACTCCCTCCAGACTCCAGTCCTGAGGCCTCAGTCCCTGCTGACTTCTTATAGAAACCATCCGATTTCAGTGACCTCCTTTCCTCTCCAGGTAATGGGAAAGTGGAATAATTTCCCTACCCACCAACTTGCCCTGTGATTTCCCACATGGGAGAAGCAAAAATAACTGTTGGTCCTTTGTCTCTTGGTTGTATTGTCTTACTTATTCCAATAAGGGACCAATTTTTCACATCACTGACAGATTGAGGACGTTAGAATTAGAAACTAAGAGAGAAGATTCTAGGGAAAGAGAACACAAGATAAGCTTTGTTTTCTAACATATACATTAAATTTGGCCCACCCATTTAAAATATTAGTTTCAACTACCGAAAACTGCTTTTTTTGAAGGTCTAAATAGTCAAATATTTGTGCTTTTATATGGTTCAACATAATTTTATATCCTTATTGTATTAAATTTATATAATCCTTAGGAACATTAGGAAATATGTAAAAAATTATAATATATTTAGATTATTTAAAGATATGCACACACATTGATGGCAGACAGAATTCAAATTCTGGCCTGTAAAGAAAATCAGGACTGTCCGTCTGGCTTCTCTGGTTATTCTGTGGATGCATGTGGATTTCTGAGAGCACACCACCACCTTGTGTCTCCCGGAGGAACTGTGAGTCTTACAGCCTCTTAGTCTGGAAGGGACTTGTGGTGGCTCATTTGTTCATTTAGTAAACATTTATTTAACACCTACTGTGATCTTTGCACGAGGACAGATTCCAGGTACAATGATTTGTAGTCTGAAGCTTCTCTGGAACTCTTCAGACATTAGCTTCATACCCCATGCAGAGAACGTCAGTGTGAGAGGCAGGCCGGGTGTAGGAAGTGAGTGGAACAGCATACGTCCCACAGTGGAGTAGTCACTGCTCAGCTCTAGACAGCTTCTCCAAGAAGAGAGAAGGAAGTATGGGCCTAGTATTCTCTCCCAAGAGAAGCCAGAAATTCAAACGTTGGTGTGAAAACCCAATTTTTAAATAACAGCTAATTCTAATCATTTCTAACCACCAGAAACCAACATTATGCGCCTGTGGGCTACATTCAGTTGACATCCTGCCAGGTTTGAGCCCCTGGTCTTCCTTATCCCTTTCTTTATCCCTTTCCATCAGTCTGGTGGGGCCTCATGAATGAGAGCAGATAAATACTGATTCCTGGGGATACAGTAGTGAGAAAACACAGACACAGCCCTTCTTTCATGAGGTTACAAAACTGGCAATTCCTAACATCTACATTAATTAATAAGAGTATTTTCTAGACTGGTAAAAAGAATACCCATCTAGCATACCTACAGATTTTGTTCTGGGATAATCTGACAATCTGCCAGTTCTTAGTCTTGGCAAATCGCATAATAGAGAGTAGGTGATAAAGAGGAACTAATAGTACCTCCCCCTCCAACCTTAACAAAGAGCTAAGCACCTGCTGAAGAACATCTCACCATTTAAGTGGATGTTACATTGGTAGAGGAAAAAGTACACAAAGCTAGAGATCAACCATACCCCTACTCACTGTGACTAGTACCAAGAGAATTCAAAACTAATAAAACTATAGAACCCGCCAGAATGACTACAATTGATAAGGCTGACAATAGGAAGTGTTGGTGAACATGTGGAGGAACTGGAATGTTCCTACACTGCTGGTGGGTGTTGCAGGTTCACAATCCTCTCTGGAGCTTTCCTGGTATAATCTGAAACCAGCTCTGCATACAGAGAGCAGGGAGAGAGACCAAAGAAAGAGGCAGGTTGGTAGGTAGCAGTTGTTTTTTGTTTTTTTTTTTTCAAAATGTTTGTTTATTTTTGGAAGAACACAAGTGGGCGAGGGGCAGAGAGAGAGGGGGACAGAGGATCCAAAGCAGGTGCCATGCTGTCAGCACAGAGCCTGATGCAGGGCTCAAACTCACCAACCATGTAGATCATGACCTGAGCCGAAGTTGGATGCTCAACTGACCGAGCCAACCAGATGCCCTGGCTGGCAGTTTTAATAATAACAAAGAAGGGGCACCTGGGTGGCTCAGTTGGTTAAGTATCTGACTCTTGATTTCGGCTCAGGTCATGATTTCACAATTCACAAAATCAAGACCCACATCAGGCTCTGTGCTGACAGTGCAAAGTCTGCTTGGCATTCTCTTCTCGGAATAGATCTCAAGCAATATCAGAGCAAGGCAGCAATACAAGGGCCTCACCATTGGTGCCCTGAGTGGGACGCCTCTAAAGAACAGTACTTGGTCTGAAGTTTCCCATTAGACCAGAAGAGACTTTGTCAGATCTATACGGCTGGCCAATCACTCGCCTTCCCAATCTTTCTTCCTCCCACTTTCTTTCACAAGTGTTCCCAATAAGACTACTTTTTTTTTTTTGGCCCATTTCAGCCTCTGGTTCCCTGAAAACCCAAATGTTACATAGGGCTAGAGCACCACCTAGATGTTTGAAAGCAAGTGTTATAGTCTGAATGAAATGCACTGACAGAATGGCCTAGAATAATGCTGACAATAGAGATATGTTAGCCACATGTATAATTTTTAATTTTCTAGTAGACACATAAAAAGTTAACAAAACAGGTGAAATGTCTTTTTTAAATATCTTAGTTAAGCCAACTTATTTAGAATATTGCCATTTCAACATGTAAACAATATTAAAAATAATGAGATATTTTCTGTTCTCTTTTGTACTAAGCCTTTGAGATCTGGTATAACTTTTATACTTATGGTACATCTTAATTTTGACTAGACACACTTCAAGTGCTTTCAAAGAGAAGAAGTCTGCTAAAAAAAATAGGAAAATTAAAGAGTATTGAAGACAAAGGAAAGTGGCAGGGATTGCATTTGTATTAATAGCATGAATGAATAACATTGTCTCCTTTTGAGGTTCTGATAAGGTCACTGTACCACCTCAGCCCTTCTCTTTTTTTATGTTTTTATTGAGATATAACACTCCTCCTGTTCACCATCATATACCAAACTTTGGTTTGTTCCCCCAAATTCATGAAGAAGTGGGCACTTGACACACAGCTGTCCTCTCCATGTCTACTTCTGTCACCAGGCAGAATCATAAGTGTCATTATTCTCTACATGGGTACCCCATCCGGTGTTCTCCTAGTGCTCCTAATTGCCTGGCAGGAAGAAGTAGTCATGGACTTCTTTGGGGCTCTTCAAACTTATGGACCACTTTGCAAAGAAAAACGTACATGAACAAAATGTTGCATCTACTTTCACGTGTCCACAGCACTCCTTAAGCTCTAAATGAATCCCAGGTTAAGAGTGTCCGTTCTTTAGTTAACTTCTTCCACAGAACAAAGTCAGAATTCCCTTGTATATCATGTGAGTCATTCTGCCATTGAACACTGAACCCCACCTTCCTTTCTGGGCTCATCTCCCACTGCCTCTCACCTTTAGTTTTCACAGGGGCTCCATCTGTTCTTTAGAAGCTTGTTTCTTACTTCTGCACATCTACATGCTATTCTCTCTACTTACAATGCTTTCTCACCCCTCACGTGGACTTCTCTGCAGCTCAAATGTTGACTAAAAGAAACCTTCCCTGACTCATTCTTCCCAGCCACTGAGTTAATATCATCTGTTGTGCATTCAATCACTTCAGTCCTAGTAGCTGTAATACTATTTGATACAACTCTTTGATACTTTTTGATAGGACACTTTGTTCAAACATCTGTGTTCCTCCACAAAACTGTGAGCACCTTCAGGGTAGAGTTGTGTTTTACACACTGTATCCCTATCACCTTGTATCAAGTCTGGAATACAACTGGTGCTCAATTAATGGAATTATTGGGGAATAATTATTCCATTATTATAATTATTTCCATTATTAATGGAATGTTGTTTAGAAAAATACTTATCTTACCTTTGGAAATAGTTTATACTATAAGATGCTGGCAAGTATGTGTGAATTTTATATACTAATTATTACACTAAGAATATATTATTGGGCCGGGGCATCTGGGTGGCTCAGTTTATTAAGCGTCTGATTTCAGCTCAGGTCACGATCTCACTGCTCATGAGTTCAAGCCCCACATCTGGCACTATGCTGACAGCTTGGAGCCTGGAGCCTGCTTCAGATTCTGTCTCCATCTCTCTGCCCATCCCTTGCTCATTCTCTCTCTCTCTCTCTCTCTCTGTCTTTTTCTCAAATATAAAAATTTTAAAAAACATTAAAAAAGATTTTACTGGGTCTTGAAATAAATTTGATTTCCTGGAAAGCTTAACCGTAATAAGAAAAACATTTTTCTCTACCTATGCTTTCTCTTTAATTTTACAAGAGAATCATTAAATGAACTCTTGACAGTCATGTTAGAAAATCAAGTCAACAAATATTAAACAAAAGCGCCTTAGTGAGAACACATTTTCCTCTGGAATCTAATCCTATCCTGAAAAGCCATTTATAAATCCACAGCCATTGATGTACCGGAAAAGAGACATATAGCAGAAGAAATAAAAATGCACAGAGAAGTCAGGAACTAGCTTATGAGTCACTGACATGAGGGATATTGTTAACATAGTAAGGGCAGACCATTTTATTCTCATTAGGTTTCTCCTACTTAGACCTTTGTCACAGTGTGTAGTATTATTATTATGTAATTAGAAATGATATCACTCTATAGTCAAACTTGAAATAATCTACTAAAATTTGTTACCTCTAATACTCTTTAGTATGCATTCCTTCCAGACATGATGTTTCTGACATACCTAGTAGTCTGCAAAATTAAGCCCTAAAAACTAATGAAGAAAAATAGGGTGTCGCAGGATTCTTGCACAGAGTCGTGACACCGAGGCTTTTCTTTCCAGGAAGCCACTTTATTCGAGCTGGCACAGCTCCGTTGAGCTGAGCCCCAAACGCCATGTGGCTTAGCTTTTATATATTTTTTACTTCTTTATCTCCCATATATGGTAATACACAAGCATGCAGTCTGATTAAGTGGTCTCATGTTACGAGGTTGTGAGGGATGTTGTCACGTACTATTATAACCAGGTTGCTTGCGGTTTTGTGTGTGTGTGTGTGTGTTCTTTCCTTAGGGAGGGGACCCTACCACAAGGACTATGAGGGGATCACTCACAACCTGTGCAACTTTGTAACCAAATCCCTAAGAAAAAGAACAATTGTTAGGTTGAAATAATAATCAGGCAGCCCTCCCCAGATGTCAAGAGGCTGTGTAGGAGGATATTTGTAAGTGCACAGAAACACAATGTGGAAATCCTGGATGGCACTCTGAGACCATGAGGGTGGAGTGGAGCTCTGCACACAGGCGTGGGAAGAGACACACCTGCCCAGCAGTGTGCAAGCCATGCAGACATTCGTTGTACATTTTCTTAAACTTGAGCTGAAACGGTTCCTTACTGGGTAGGAACCATCAGAGAGTGTTTCCTTTCATTTCCTGTCTGATGTCTTTAATTCTGCGCATCCCAGGATGGCTCTCCACGCCAAGAAAAAGATGTGTATAAACCAATACAACTGTCACGTATTAGATAATAGGAATATCTGCGATGAAAAAACATAATTTCTTTTGAAAAAGATGGAAAACAATCATATTTTCAGTTTCTACTTCATAAACTAGCTTGTGATCATCAGAAAACCATAAACTTCCTTAATCTGATATTACACATTTAACCATTGGGAATTTGTGGGGGAGGAAGTACTTTTAAATTGCTACCCAGAAAGGGTTTGTGGATACTATTTTAGACACCAGCCAGATGGAAGCTTAACTACTAAAACCGCTAAAACATTGAAAATCTTGTCATCTAGTTCCAAGAACCTTCACCTCCTTTGCTAGAAACAATGTATCTTTCTTTGTTCTGGATTCTACAATCACTGGGCATAATTAACTATAGGGTGTAATAAAAGCATATTTAATTATGAGATAGAAGGTAATAGGAGAAACCATTTAAGTAATGTCAATTGGAAAATTAAACATGAAGCAATACTAACTCTTAAAAGGTAGTTAATTATTGAAAAGGATTTTTTTAAGGGTTCTTAGTTCTACAGAAGTAGCTACCACTACTATGGCTGAGAGAAAGTGAGCCAGGAAGGAACTGAGAAATACAGGCACGGGCTGCGGTGCCCTGGAAGACTGACATCGGGTCTCCTGCCAGAGGATATGGTTGCCACAGGCAAACGCATCCTACCAGAGTAACCTATTTGAAGGAGAGCCCTGCCCCTGGGTGGCAGACAAACTCACTGGAAGGTATAGATGGTCATTGGTCCACATGAGCAACCTGCCTTAGACCACTATGGCATGAACTCGATCTTGTCTTCTACATCATGTTCAGGTGTAGATGACCCCCCTGGGGTGTGATTCACTGGGTACGGCTTCTTTAATAGCACTCCTTTTGATTAGAGAGCTGTTAATTGAAAAGACTAGTAATCTGCTTCACATATACACATATCCAACATACCATAAGGCGATACATAGGACAATCACTACAGAAAATTTTATTCAAAAGGGAATGGGGAAGGGAGGTACACAGAAACCGTTCATATTAATTCTGAAATCCAGCTGAATGCACGCTTCCAGTTCCTTATTTGAACTCGGTCCTGGCGCGCCTGTGTGGCTCAGTCAGTTGAGCATCCGACTCTTGATTTCGGCTCAGGTCACGATCTCACGGTTTGTAGATTCAAGCCCTGCATCAGGCTCTGCATTGACAGCATGGAATCTGCTTAGGATTCTCTCTGCCTCTCTCTCTCTCTGCTTCTCCCCTACTCACATACCTTCTCTCAAAATAAATAAGTAAACTTAACAAAAAAATATTCGGTCTTATTCGTACTCTTGGGGAGCTTTTTCCTATGAACTCCAAACTCCAAAATACATCTGGATCCAAGGGTATCGTAAAGAATTGTGGATCTGCACACACAGAGCGTAAGAAAAAAAAAACCTGATAAACACATTGTCTGTTAATAACTGAGGACTTCAGACGATGGTATTGTTGCTTCTGTTTCCCCAAGGTGATTAGTCTCCAGGAAGCTGAATCCAAGCAGCTCAGAAGCAACACTGTTCTGGGACCATCCCTTTTGGCCCTGCCCTGACAGACTGTCCCCTGAAACAACCAGAAGGCTATGGAGCACAGCCAAGCATTACACTACGGAACTGTCCAATGCCTCAAATATACCAGGCACAGTGCGAGAGGCCTTCCCGGCATTATCTCATTCAATCTTCTGCAAACCCTGTTTTGCATAAATCTCCCCACTTATGTTGCCCCACTTAGATGAGAAAATTGAGACTTAGAGATGTTATGTAATGTGCTCACAGTTTGCAAACCTAGAACATGGTAACAGAAATTGTGAAGCAACTTTCTCCATTAGTTTTCTTGCCTTTGCTATTATAGTAATGAAAATTTCTGAATTTTTTACTTTGTCCAGTGAAAACTAAAAGCATAAATTGGTGGATTGTTATGACACTACTCTCCTGATTATGATATTATGTTACAGATTGGCAAGATATTACCATTAAGAAAAACTGGGTAAAGGTACATAGGATATGATCTCTCCCCATTGTTTCTTTTTTACTGAAGTATGGTTGACATACAGTATTATATTAGTTTCAGGTGTACAATAAAGTAATTCAACAGTTCTGTACATTACTTAGTGCTCATCATGCTGAGTGTAGTTATCATCTGTTACCATAAAACAATATTACAATAATAGGGCTAAATTCTCTATGGTGTACTTTTCATCCCCATGACTGCCTTACTTTATATAACTGGAAGTTTGTATCTCTTAATCCCTTTCACCTATTTCACCTAACCCCCCTCCCCCCCCAACTACTTTCTCCTTTGACAACCACCAGTTTTGTTCTCTGTATCTGATTATGTTTCTGGTTTTTGTTTATTTATTTTGTTTTTAGATTCCACATGTGAATGAAATCATATGGATTTGTCTTTCTCTGTCTGGTTTATTTCACTTACTATAATACACTCTAGGTTTATCTAAGTTGTTGTAAATGGCATGATCACATTCTTCTCTAGCTATGCCGTGTGTGTGTGTGTGTGTGTGTGTGTGTGTGTGTGTGTACATATTACATCTTTTTTATCCATTCATCTATCAGTGGACACGTGGGGTGCTTTCATATCTTGGCTGTTGTAAATAAAGCTGCAATAAAGATAGGAGTGCATATGTCTTTTCAGCTTAGTGTTTTCATTTTCTTTGGAAAAATACCCAATAGTAGCATTACTGGGTCATATGGTAATTCTATTTTTAACTTTTTGAGGAGCCTCCGTACTGTTTTCCACAGAAGTTGTACCAATTTGAATTCCCACCAACAGCTCATGAGGATTCCCTTTTCTCCACATCTTTGCCAACATTTATTATTTCCTATCTTTTTGATCCTAGCCATTCTGACTGGTGTGAGGTGATATCTCATTGTGGTTTTGATTTTCATTTCCCTGATGATGAGTGGTGCTGAGCATCTTTTCATGTGTCTGTTGGACATCTGTATTTTTCTTTGTTTTATTTTAAAGTTTGTTTGTTTGTTTATTTATTTATTTATTTATTGAGAGGGAGAGAGAGAGAGAGAGAGAGCATTCATGGGAAAGGCAGAAAGAGAGAGGGAATCCCAAGCAGGCTCTGCACAGTCAGCACAGAGCACGATGCAGGGCTAGAATCCACAAACTGTGAGATCATGACCTGAGCCAAAACCAAGAGTTGGAGGCTTAACTGACAGCCAACCAGGTGCCCCCTTATGTTTTCTTTGGAAAAAAAAGTTTATTCAGGTCCTCTGCCCATTTTTAGTTGGATTATTTGCTTTTTTTTTATTTTGGTGTTGAGTTATATAAGTTCTTTATATATTTTGGATATTAATTCTTTATTGAACACGTCATTTGCAAATATCTTCTCCCATTCCATAGGTTGCCTTTTTGTTTTGCTGATTGTTTCCTTCATTGTGCAAAAGCTATTTATTCTGGTGTCATCCCAGTTGTTTATTTTTCCATTACCTGAGGAGATGTATTCATAACTGTGCTGCTGTGGGTAATGACCAAGCACTTACTATGATTTATTTTATTTATTTATCTTTACTATGATTTAGAGTCCTATGGTTTCAGGTCTCACATTTAGGTCTTCAATACGTTTTGAGTTTATGTTTGTGTATGGTGTAAGAAAGTTCCATTCTTCTGCATGTTGGTGTCCAGTTTTCCTAACACCATTTGTTGAACAGGCTGTTTTTCTTCACTGTATATTCTTGCCTCTTTTGTCATAGATTAATTGACCATATAGGTGTGTGTTTACATCTGGGTGCTCTGTCCTGTTCCACTGATCTGTGTCTCTTTTTATGCCCATTCCATACCATTTTGATTACTGTGGCTTTATAGTAGACTCTGAGTCTGGGATTGTGATACCTCCAGCTTTATTCTTCCCTCTTAGGAAGAGATTGCTTTGACTACTTGGGGTCATTTATGGTTGCATACAAATTTTAGCATTATTTGTTTTAGTTTATCTGTATTATTTCTTACAATAGCATGTTAACTCACAATTATCTCAAAAAAAACCCTTTTGTAAAAAACACTAAAATTATCCTACAAAGATGGTTTCTCCAGACTTCTTTTATACCTTTTTGAGAGATGATGCAATTCTTCAAGCAATACAGTGAGAAAACTGAAGAGTGGTGTCATGTAATGGTTTATTTCATTATTACTTCATTGATTTAGGCATTCCATCCTTAATTTCCTTCAATCTAGCATTTTGAAGCAAAGATTGAAATTATTTTGTAATATTAATAGTAATATTTAGTAATTACTTAGTAAGGAATTTCATCATTGAATGATGAAATAGCAAAATATTTTTAACACATAGAGAGATCTCCAAAGGTTGCTCAGATGCTAAGCATTTTTCTATAAAGCAAGTCAGAAACTAAAATTGGGTCTAGTGGTCTATGAGGTTTACTGAGGATTAAGATAGAATCTAAACCCTTCCCATGGCCAGCAAGGCTGTATAGCCTCATACCTGACCACCCACCTCCCTAGCCTCTCTGCACATCTTCCCCTTCTCACTCTCTCTGCTTCAGCCACGGTGGTAGATAAGACCCGTTGTTCTGCAGACCTGTTTTGTTTTGGTTTGGGTGTTTTGTGTGTACCAGAGGGCAACTGTGAAGGGCCAACAGCAACACACTCCTGGGTCCAAACAAGCCCTTTCTCCATCCTTATAACCTGCCAGACTTTAAATTTAGGACCCCTTGAGTATGCGTATATAATTAGGATATGTATAAAGTAAGTACATCAGATATGTATATGTAAAGTAAATATAAAATAAGGATATGTATAAAAATTTAGGAGATCTATAAAGTAGGATTATAAAATCTGTATATTAGATACATACAAATAAATTTAGAGTATGTATAGATAAAATAAAAATATGTACATATAGTTAGGCTATATTTAAAAATTAGGATAGGAAGGTAATTTGGATGTCTATATGTGTGTATATATGATACAGGCATAATTCAAAGATGTTGTGAGCTTAGCTCAGATCACTACAATAAACTGAATATCTCAATGCAGGTCAAATGAATTTTTTTAAATTTCCAGTGCATTTAAAAGTTTGTTTACACTGTACTGTAGTCTATTAAGTGTGCAATAGCATTATGTCTTAAGCAATGCATATAACTTAATTTAAAAATATTTTATTGAGGGGCACCTGGGTGGCTCAGTTGGTTAAGCAGCCAACTTCAGCCCTAGGTCATGATTTCTTGGCTCATGAGTTTGAGCCCCACATCAGGCTCTGTGCTGATAGCTCAGAGCCTGGAGCCTGCTTTAAATTCTGTATCTCCCTCCCACTCTGCCCCTCCCCTGCTGGCACTCTGTCTCTCTCTCTCAAAAATAAATAAGCATTTTAAAAAAATTTAATAAAAAATATTTTATTGTGAAAATAAGTTAACCATAATCTTAACTTTCAGAGTCATAATCATTGACCACAGATCACCATAACAAATATAATAATGAAAAAGTTTGAAATATTGCAAAAATTAGCAAAATGTGACAGAGACACCGAGTAAGCAAAAGCTATTGGAAAATGGTGTCGATGCACTTCTTCAACACAAGGATGCCGCAAGCATTCAGCTGGTAAAAACCTCAGTAACTGTGCAATGCAATAAAACAAGGTACGCCTGCATTCCCCCAGAACTAAAGCTGGTGCAGTCTGGACTCTCTCCAGGCTGGGCCTAGAGGTCTGCCAGGGTGTCCTCCGGTAAGCGAAATTTCTGAGCCTTGATGACAAGTGAGCCAGGGACCCCATCAAGTTGCCAGGTTAAAGCTGCTACCACAGAAAGATTTGGGGGAGTTGGGCTCCCTTTGCCCTGGAGGCAATGCAGGTAGTTCAGAAGACCCTAGCTCCTGAGTCTGGAGGGCCCCTGCTGCCCATGGCATGTCAATAGGGTGCAGGCCCAGGTAAGGTAAGGGCAGAGGTGGTTTGCGACCCATCAGAACTCCACCAGCCTGGATGACTCCAGGTGCCTCTATGTGTTGGCAGGGTAGGTACTGTACATGCGTGAGAGGCAGGGATTAGGGTAGTCAGGGAACTGGAGGCGTCTAGGGAAGCCAGGTCATGAGAGCAAGCTGTTGTGGGTACAAGGCATGTGTCTAATTCCAAGTCTTAACTTACACAAATGGACATACATATATGTACATTTTAATTTTATATATATCTCTCTCCTAATTCTGGGCATATATACATGTAAATACATATATATTTACTTTAGGCATATACTTGATAGGATATATAATTAAGCTATATATAAAATAACCTATTATATATAATCAAAACATAAAACATATTATTAATATTATTTAATTTAGGATATGTATTTAGAATATAGAGATATAATTGGGATTAAGCATTTTGAATATACCATAATTAGGATATACATGCAGAGTTAAGTTAAACCATAGGAAGTTGATTATTGTGACAGATATTTGACTATTTTTGACCTATAAAGATGGTAATTTGATATGGCTGAGACTAACACTTTAAATGATCCAAAATAATAATATTTATTGGAATTCAAAACTCATTTTGTGCCAGTTTTCCCCAGAGTCTTCTGTTGTTTCTAGTTTCAGTGTCCCAATTCTTTAATGATTTGAAACACTGTTCCCCGATCATACCATTGAAAATCTATAACAACAAACCAAAAACCAATAATTTATTTTCAATCTGGGAAATCACAGGGCAGTGTTGGTGGGTAGGGAAATTATTCCATTTTCCCGTTACCTGGGGAGGAAAGGAGGTCACTGAAATCGGATGGTTTCTATAAGAAGTCAGCAGGGACTGAGGCATCAGGACTGGAGTCTGGAGGGAGTGTGGGAGACCTCAGGGCCATCACTTGCACCCAGATAACTCCTAAAAGCTTTGTCTCCTTCCGAGCCTGTGAGGTGGTGGAGCCTGGAAAAGCAGTGTTCAAACACATTGCAGGGCCCAAACCAAAACAGCCTGAAGGGTTGCAGAGGAAGAGATTAGGAAGGAAGGAAAAGTTCAAAACATGGACCTAGCACAGCAGACATGGGACCTGCCCCTGTCTTGGCATCATTAGCATGACCCACGCTCTCCCTGAGCCCTGAAAGTTCAAAGCCACGAGGCCAAGGAGCCATGGTCAAGAGTCTTGGCTGCGAACTGACCTTGGGCTTCCCATGCCTCCTTTTAAAATCTAGAGCACTGGTTCTCAAAGTGTGGTCTCTGCACCAGCAGCAGCAGCAGCAGCACCTGGGAACCTGTCAGAAATGCACATTTGAGAGCCCCAGCCAGACCTCCTGAATCAGAAACCCCCCACCCCAGGTAAGCCTGACTCAGCCAGAGTGTGAGGAGCACTGCCTCCTTCCAGCCTTCCAGTGTCATTCCCATCACTTCCCCCAGCCATGCCCGGGAATGGCAATGCTCCCTGCAGCCTGGGCTCCACACTCCTGCCTCATCCTGAGCCTGACACATGGCTCTCTTCCTCCCTGCTTTGCTCTTCTCTGCCTTCCTCTGGCACTGGGTGTGAGACTCCCCAGGCTGACTGGCACGCTGCTCCTCTGGCCCTCCC